>JAOTRH010000008.1:12933891-12968554 GCA_034768845.1 Heliamphora exappendiculata | reverse complement strand
CCATCATGGAGGAGGTTACAGGAAAATCAATAGCCATGAATGGTATTGATTTCCTAGATTCAATTGCTAATTGAATGTGCAATTCAATTGCAATTGAATTCTGCTATTAAATTCTGGAATTCAATGGCCAATGAATTCACAGATTCCAACAAGTATTATCCACCAACCTAAAGACGTCATCATATTCAGATGCTCGAGATGCTCGTTTTACCATTTTAGGACAAAGATACCTGTAACGTACTAATATAACCAATTTTGGATCAACTTCATCCACTGTGAAACAATCCTTTGCATCTATCCTCCATCGACTTAATATGTTTTTCTCTGAAATTTTCAAAATATTCAATTGATGAAACACTATAATTGCATGCTCACATAAAATTTCAAAACTCACAGATTTTTGACAACTACATCGAACTTTTATCTCATCAAAATTTCCACTTACCACCATAGTATACTCTCTATTATCTCCATATTTCTCAATCGCATATCTTATTTCATCTCCAACCTCAAACCATTTCACCACTTTACAACCAAGGGAAGTGTTAAACTCTTCATGGAATAAGCGATAAATTGTTGGTGTATACACTTTTGCAGTATGAATTAACATTGGAGCACTCTTGAACTTTATCCTTACCAACTTTTGCCTAGAATCATATATAGCTTGTTTTTCATTGTATCGGTTGTTCTGCACAACTCGATCGAAATGAGTAAAAAATTGAACAGTACTATGGTCAGATTTCAAGTATTGTTTTACTTTTACATTGAAACTCTCACTAAGTTGTGTGCTTCTCATTCCCGCATTGAATGGCCACTTCATGTACATATGTACCCATTTCTTTTTGAGTTCTCAAGTTTTCTTCATCCATGAGTTATCTTCCAAGTTGAATTTATAAATCAAGAAACTCCAAGCTTCAATCAACTCATGTTCTTCTTCGTATCCAAAAATGCAAGTTTTCAAATAATCACTAAATGTTGTACCCTTGAACAAGTAGTCTAAATGCTTCAAAGCATTTGCATGAGGTGAAAAGTGCATAATCCATGAGTTACATCAGGCATTACCATAGAAATTGCTTTAGCCATTGCTTGATCTTGATATGTAAAAATAGTCAGAGGCTTTTTTCCCGACATTACAAGCAAAAAAATTTCAAATAACCACTCGAATGATTCTGAAGTTTCATCATATAACAACGCAGCTCCAAAAATCACTGTCATGCGAAAATAGTTAAATCCAGTAAAAATTACTAATGGTCGATATTCTTTATTTGTTCAAAAAGTTGTATCGAATGACACCACATCCCCAAAATACCCATAATCTTGAATCATTTGATGGTCAGCCCAAAAAATATTAGTTATCATCCCATCAACATTTAATTGAGTTGCATAATAAAAATATGGATTATCAATAACTTGCTTTTGAAAATATCTCAACAAAGAACCAGCTTCATCATATTGTAAATCTTTGTCTTTTAGCACGCAAGTAACCTTTTTGGTCCTCTCGCGTGAAGCCTACGAATTTCCTCCCTCCGGCTTGTGCACTAATGAGATCATGTGATGCCTTAAGTGATAAATCGATAACATCGACTATTTCAATGTTTATACCTTGAGCCTCAGACAATTTCCACTGAGAAGGCATCATATGAACACAATTAGGAAGATGCAAAAGGTGATTGTGGGTAATATCAAACTTAGTCACAATCCATTTCGACAATGCCCTTTCAAATGAGACGTACATGAATGCATTGCACTTAGTTCTCGTCTCTAGTCGAGGTTGTTTTACAAGTTCAGATCGCTTATCATTTTCTCCCTGCATAGAACAAACAAACTTCTTATTTATCATAATACCATCTTTCTTACTTTTCGAAAAGTAATCTCTTCTAATGTTAAAACCCATCTCCTTTCCATATTGATTGTAAAACAAATATGCGGTTTTCTCTGATTCAAATTTCATACTAACACGTGGTTCACACCCTTCAAATTCACTATCTTCCATATCAAAATTTGAAAATAAACAACTATAAATCAACATCTTAGCAAATAGAAAATTCTCAATAAATAGCAAATTCTCCAGCAAATAGCTTAGTCAATTTTCCAGCAAATAGAAAATTCATAATCTCAACTAATAGCAAATTCTCACCAAAACTGAAGTAAACAACAAAAAATTGGAAAACAACATTAAAGTGGATTCGAGTTCCTCAATTTTCTAGCTTCTTTAGTTAACAAAATACTGGATAGGGATTTATCCTCTATTTTGGTAAACACCATTTTTCCTTTGACTCGATGGCTTATATGAATTTCATAGTTTGTACTGATCTTGGAACTATTAGCACTTTAGGCATCTCAACAATTTTAAGTAAGAGTCAAACACACACTGGAAAACAACATGTGTGAAAACGAAATGTGAGACTCGGTGCGCACAAATTTTCTAGTTTCACTAACTAGACTGAGAGTACTCTACATCTTAGTAGGTATGAATGTTCACTTTTCAACAGTAGAAGCTTCCCTTATCATTGAAGACCAATTTTCCAAATAATCTGTCACGCTCCAAATTTCGAGTCACGTGAAAAGCCACTAAACAATCACCAAAATCGCCCAAACAAACGGAACTTAAAACCAGAAGGCCAAACAAGACCAAAACCTTTGTAAAAACGTACTACCGAGAATTTATTAATTTGAAAGAGTAGCCAAGATACTATGATTGCAGCCCACAAGCCAAACCTTTAAAGACAAAATACGTGTTTTGAATAAGAAGATCTTTTCGTTTTAAAAGAAGCTTGGGCCGTTCCAAATTCTTTCTCGAAGTACAAGAGTTTAAATGAAGTATAAACCATTTGAAAATTCCATTTGTAAAGCGTTGAACCCATCAACAAAAACGTAGTAACAAACTACGGAAAACAACAACCAACCCAAGGTTCTCTCGAAAGCATTAAAACATGCATACATCCATAAGAATTTAATATGATTTACAACATGTTAAAAATAAACATGAGACATATACAAGGCATAAATTACCTATCAAGACAAAACAGAAGTCTTATTATCAGTCACCTCCGGGCTCCACCGGGTCAACCTACAGGACCATGCTTACCTGAAAAAAGTTTTACAGCAAAATTCCACACCGTAAGCCAAAGCCCAACAGAAATAGACTATAAAATTGTAAAGCAGGCTACGCAATCATAAGCATACAGGCTCAACCACAGGAGCCAAAATCGTTTTCTCAACCCAAAATCACAAGTTTTTCCATCAGGTTAACGCGAGCTTCAAAACGGTTTTAATTCATAAAATCCCACATTTTCATCCTCAAAACCATGCATATCAACAATGTAAAAAACGTTTTCACAGTTAAAGAAAAGCAGTAACCAAAACGTTAGTTTCCACTCGGATCACACATTGAGAAAAGGAAAAAGATATTTTCCACTCAGAACACACACAGTCGAGGAAAATAATATAATCAGTAATAAAACTATATGCTCCACTCGGGCCATACCACTGAGGAGAAAAGATAAAATGATTCATATGTATTGACTCTGTCACAAAGGGACAGAGGTAGCAACTATAGACTCCTGCCCCTTTACCCAATCCCTACATATCGTAGGACTGGTTAGGTAAATGCAAGTTTTATACGAAGCTACCACAACGTAAAAGCTTAATTTACGGGTTCAACAACCCGAGAGAACAAAGCACCCAACCACCTTCTTTACAGGAACTACCCCGAAGGAACAAAAGGTACCTATTCTGCGCACGTTTCCAGACTTTCACCGAGAGCAACTTGTGCTAAATACCCGTTATCCCGGTACATCTAGAGAAATATTTTAAAATCAACCTGTAGCTCAACAACTACAAAAAAAATATTTTCACAAATATACATTAAACATGTATATATAGATCCATCCATCAACATGGAGATCAATAAAAATATTTTTAAAATATTTTTTTCTGTTTTCAATAAAACGTTTTCAAATCCGAGTCTTAACCCCAATGGTTAGCTCCAAACATCCAAAACATGATTTGTCGAGATTTTTCACAAAACTATCATTTTCACCGTTTTCAATAACACAATTTGAAAACCCAACATCCACAAGTCATATGATGTAATAAACCAAGAAAAGCGAAAAACATACTTTTTATTCGAAAAACTAAGGTTTAAACATAAATATAACATTTAATGTATTTTCTATCCGGTAAAAACACATATAATTACATGAAACACCCTTTGACAACAGTAGGGTCTAGAATCCTACCTCGGAGAGTCAAAACTTGAAATCTCGAAAATCGAACATCGTCGGAACCAGAATCTGTCCGATGAACATGAAGCCCCCGACACCAACATTAAGGATCCGCTGTCAGTTTGCTGAAAACTGAGCCCCAGGCCCATCAGAATCTAAAGAGAAGGCAGAGGTTTTGAGATAGAGAAATCAAATCTGAAACAAATATCTCAAAATATCTTCCAAGGCTTGATATTTATAAAAAAACGTCAAAAATACTCAGGTCAGTCGACTAACCCCGCGGTCCAGTCGACTGAAAAAGCTTTTGGAAAGCCAAAAAATATCCCACCGCTTCAAGTTTAGTCGACTGAACCCTCCTGGTCAGTCGACTGGAAGCTACTGGAATGCACTAAGTCGACTGGATCAACCCCCTCAGTCGACTGAATCTCTGCTGGTTCCAAAACTGTTTCTAAAATTTAATTTGACTCCAAAAATCATCATTCAAACAACCCTATTTTGAACTTCATGGATACACACGAGTCCAACAACTTCAAATGTGATCGTAAGACCTCTTCCATTTGATTAAACGCAACCAAACACGTTTTAAGGACATTAATTCCAAAAATGGAATAGGTCAGGGTCTCACAACTCTCCCCATCTTAAAGGAATTTCGTCCCCGAAATTCAACACTGAAAGTCAAACCAATCACTGTTCCGCAACCATCAACAATCTAGGATGCAAAACCAGTAATACTACACAACAGCAGGAATGCCCCAGCAACTGAAACCTAAAACTGTCGTCACGAAACTGATACCAAGTAGACACATTTGTAAGGAATCACTCTCCCTACAGACTGCTCACATTGGAAGACCCGATTGATACCACTATCATCCACAAGACATCTATGAAACGTCGGATCAAAATCCAACTCACGCCATCAAACCTCAAGGTCTAACTCTCGCCGAACATAAACCACTCCGATGACGAATGCCTCATACACGACCAATCCACCATGAAACTAAGTCTAAAAACCATCCTCCACTCTAGGGCATAGAGATTTCCATCCCATTCTCATTGTCACATACTGGCTCACTCGCACATCGCAGTGCACACCAAGGACTATCTCCACAAGTCCAAACACAAGATGTCTGATCCTGACATGGGTCACATGAGGTTACATACTGCACACACAAACTCTACTCGAGTTCTGACGCTCACCAAACATCCACCGACTTTGATACCATATCATCACCCTGTTGATGCTAACAATGCCATCTGAAAGGTGACACAACACTCATCCACGAACAACAACACAACCTTCAACTCCAAAGAGAAGCTCACTTAACTCACATGGAATACCAAAGAACAGATCTCATCAAACCTTCAAACCTTCATCCTCTATTCAAACTTCTATCACAAACCACAATTCTCACCCAAGAGAAACATCAGGTGGCATACCATTGTCCCATACAAGGTTCCACACAACTGAAAACCAATCCAGCATCACAACCATAAAGTCACCTGACCAAACACGTCACGCAGATAGATCACCTCATAGGTACCTCACAACCTGCATAAACCCAATCATGCCTCCCGTGCGACGGCACGTCACTACCCACTACTACACAACTCAACGCCTCGTCATCCGATCACTGACACCAAGGCTACAAATTAACCTCAAGTCATACATGATTGTCGTCGTCCGACAAAACAAACATGATAACCGTCATTCGACGCCAACCGCAACTCATAACACATACATCAACCCCTTGAGTCCACACTCACCGAATACTCAAACCCAAGACTTTGTCCGTCGAGTAACCAACCAAGACTTGCATCTTACACTTAGCAATTTTACCGCATCCAAAGCTCATCACAACCCTTCCGTTCCCAACTAGACAATCGCGTTGGTTCGAACAGGCCACGCCAACCAAGGCTTCTCCAACATCATACACTCTCGGGACCACCACCCAAACAAATAATAGTTATGCCGAAGCACAACACTTACCACAGTCGACAACCACTCCTCGACTCAAAAAACTCTAAGTAGTTCCAAGCCCCAAACATGACCCAAGCCAGACTCACAAAAGTCTACCAGAAATCCACCATACACATATCGCAATCGCACTGTTCCAACAAAAGCCCCGCTCTGCCAAGAGCTAGAGACACAACTATACGCATACAACGGGCAACGATCCTCAACTGATCATTGCAAAAGAACTCTACGTCTCTACACCAACTCCCTTGTCTATCAAGAACAAACAGCATAAGGAACACGACCCATATGGTTCAACCATCATACAAACAAGCCACACTGACTAGGTTACCACGACCTATTATGTTTACCACACGTTTACGTACTTTTTTACGATCTTCCACCGCGGGAGAATACTAACCCCATCATGCAATTTTTTACGGTTCCCAACTGTGGGAGCAAACGGATCTTAGGTCACACACACAGACGTTCAGATGTAGAGCGTCTCGCACCACGTGTTGAAGCCACGGAGAATCCATCTTATAATCAACCAATCACGGCGACACAAGTCCCTGAGTCGCAACTCCAAGGGTCACACACAGGTACAGATCCATTGAGATTCTACAGTTTCAGAACAGAACCAAAACCTGAACTAATCAAGAACCTGGCATCTCCATCCAACCGAGATGAAGCAACTCGCACCAGACAATCGTCTACAAGACAATCATCTACAAAAAAAATCTCTCTCCTTCCATCTAAAGGAAAGACAAAGGCCAATAAGAAACCATGACTCAACCTCAACGTACTGGGAGTACTCCTCAACACTTAGCTCTAAGAACTCTGTAAGTCCTACCTCGAGACCACATCGACTACAGTCACACAATTGCTGTCAATTCTGATCACAATACTCAGATCATCCGTTATACCAAGCTCTCAACTCTCAGATCTCATTCACACACGTGAACATCATCTTGAGACCTTTCATCTAGAGTTAATAATAACTCTCACAACCATGCAGACACCTTCCGCACTTTCGCTCTCAAAGCATACATCGATCACAACATCGTACCCTACTATTTCTCACCCATCACCCGAGGCCAACCAAACCACATGGTCCACTACTGAACCTCATCACTCCACACTTTGTTTCCATAGGTAAACATATACCCATTTCTGAACCTAAGGTTGAACACAAACAACCTCCAAACACATCATACTCTGAATACGCTGTCTTAGCACTAAGCCAACCACATGAACCTAGCACGGTTCCTCAATGCGATCTCCTAATCCCTAGGATATCGACCTGCATTTTTGTAGAAATTCTGCAAAACTGATACTCGTCGCAGGAACCCTTACACATTCCCATACGACCGTAATTTCATGCTCCTCCCAGCATATCTACAACTCATGCTCGTCTCCATATCCTTGAGATCACTCATTCAGAACTCAAGTCTCAAACCTCAACAAAGGTATACAACGTCCAAGGTCATTAGAACTACTCAGACTACCAACAACATCGTCAGGCACTACTCTGACTATTGGTAACATCTTACTGATAGGGATATTCTCATAACCACTCACGTTATGCTATCTCAACATACACCCGGTCAAGGATTACTACGCTCCCATCCACTATGTTTTTGTCTATACCCCATTCTGAGTACACAGCTCATAACATAGCATGGCTCACGACGTATCTAATCCATCACACGGCTGAAATCACGTACACCAAAACCCCGAAAGGGATTACCACTTTCCACAGATCCCGTCATAACAACTGATATCTAGGGTTTTCAACACCCCATCACCCCTACTTATAAGGCTATCCATAACACATCTACAACTTTCAGTAGCTTGCTCTCAAGAGAAGCCATCTACCCAAACCAAGGCCATCAACCATACTTCGACTACATATGAACAAAACTTAGCTCAAACACTCAACGGTTTGCCAACCGAGGCCAACCTCACTCGGCTAAACCCGACTCACTGATGAGTTCCACAACATACCAGGCGATCGACGCTCAACCCATAACCTTATCTCTGTAACTGATAGCAACCGAGTCACACATCCAAGGCCTAAACCACGATCTCGTCGCCTCTACGGGTGCACAGTTCATATAAAGAAAACATAGAACACGACAACCTAAGGTTGATCTATCATGTTATTTCTAACGCATACCACATAATCATGCTAATACATAGCCACAATCATTATGCAGACATAACACACGTACCGAGGAGAACCAACAAGAATGACCATCACTTTGAATAACCTACTTAGATTCCTTGCTAGAAATCACGTCCGCAAAATGCGTTTCTAACCTGGCTCCCAAGTTTGTTAATCCAAATGCCTGAAAGCAAGACTAATCAATCATAAGGTCCAATCTTCATGCTCACATATATCCGACATCAACATGCTCATGTTCAAAACATAGGCAACCAAGCACACACACATCCTAACAAGGTGATGCACCCTCATCTCCCACAGTTCATAGGTATTCGAACCCTGAGCTCTGATACCAAGTTGTTACGTCCCAAACTCTGGGTCACGCGAAAAACCACTGAACAACCACTAAAACTGCCTAAACAAAAGGGATTTGAAACCATAAGGCCAAACAAGACCAAAACCATTGTAAAAACGTACTACTGAGGGTTTATTGATTTAAAGGAGTAGCCAAGAGACTACGACTGCAGCCCACAAACCAAACCTTTAAAGACAAAACACGTGTTTTGAATAGGAAGATATTTTCTTTTTAAAAGAAGGTTGGGCCGTTCCAAAATCTTTCTCGAAGTACAAGAGTTTAAATGAAGCATAAATCATTTGAAAATCTCGTTTGTAAACCGTTAAACTCATCAACGAAAAATGTAGTAACAAACTACGAAAAATAATAACCAATCCAAGGTTCTATCGAAAGCATTAAAACATGCATACATCCATAAAATTTTTATATAATTTACAACATGTAACAAATAAACATGAGACATATACAAGGTATAAACTATCTATCAAGACAAAATAGAAGTCTTATCATCAGCCACCTCTAGGTTCCACCGGGTTAACCTACAGGACCACGCTTACCTGAAAAAGGTTTTACAGCAAAATTCTACACCATGAGCTGAAGCCCAATTGAAACAAACTGTAAAGCTGTAAAGTAGGCTATGCAATCATAAACATACAGGTCAACCATAGGAGCCAAAACGGTTTTCTCAACCCAAAACCACAAATTTTTCCATTAGGTTAACGCGAGCCTCAAAATGATTTTAATTCATAAAACCCCACATTTCTATCCTCAAAACTATGCATATCAACAATGCAAATAACGTTTTCAGAGTTAAAGAAAAGTAGTAACCAAAACATTAGTTTCCACTCGGGTCAAACACCGAGAAAAGAGAAAAGATATTTTTCACTCGAAACACACACAGCCGAGGAAAATAATGTAATCAGTAATAAAACTGTATGCTCCACTCGGGCCACACCACCGAGAAGAAAAGATAAAATGATTTCTACGTACCGACTCTGTCAGAAAGGGACAGAGTAGCAACTACGGACTCCTGTCCCTTTATCCAATACCTACACATCGTAGGACCGGTTAGATAAATACAAGTTCTATACGAAGCCACCACAACGTAAAAGCTTAATTTACGGGTTCAACAACTCGAGGAACAAAGCACCCAACCACCTTCTTTATGGGAACTACCCCGAAGGAACAAAACGTATCTACTCTGCGCACGTTTTCGGATTTTCACCGATAGCAACTCGTGCCAAATACCTGCTATCCCGGTACATCTAGAAAACTATTTCAAAACCAACCCGTAGCTCAACAACTACAAAAAAAATATTTTCACAAATATACATTAAACATGTATATATAGATCCATCTATCAACATGGAGATTAACAAAAATATTTTTAAATTATTTTTTTCTATTTTCAACAAAACGTTTTCAAAATCGAGACTTAACCCCAAAGGTTAGCTCAAACTTTCAAAACATAATTTGTCGAAATTTTTCACAAAACTATTATTTTTACCGTTTTCAAGAACTCCCTTTGAAAACCCAATATTCACAAGTCACATGATATAATAAACCAAGAAAAGTAAAAAACATGCTTTTTAACCAAAAAATCAAAGTTTAAACATAAATATGGCATTTAATGTATTTTCTACCTGGTGAAAACACATATAATTACATGAAACACCATTTGACAACAGTAGGGTCTAGAATCCTACTTCGGAGAGTCAAAACTCGAAATCTCAAAAATTGAATCTCATCAGAATGAGAATTTGTTTGGATGAACACGAAGCCCCCGACACCAACATCAAGGATCCACTGTTAGTTTGCTAAAAATCGAGCTCCGGACCCATCAGAATCTAGAGAGAGGGTAGAAGTTTCGAGAGAGAGAAACCAGATCTGAAACAAATATCTCAAAATATCTTTCAAGGCTTGATATTTATAAAAAATGCCAAAAATACTCAAGTCAGTCGACCGATCCCATGTTCTAGTCGATAGAAAAAGATTCTGAAAAGCCAAAAAATATCCCACTGTCTCAAGTTTAGTCGACTGAACCCTCCTGATCAGTGGACTGGAAGCTACTGGAATACACTCAGTTGACTGGATCAAGCCCCTCAATCGACTGAATCTCTGCTAGTTCCAAAACTGTTTCTAGAATTCAATTTGAGTCAAAAAATCATCATTCAAACAATCATCTTTCGAACTTTATGGATACACATGAGTCCAACAACCTCAAATGAGATCGTAAGACCTCTTCCATCTTATTAACGCAACCAAACACGTTTTAAGGACATTAATTCCAGAAATAGAATAGGTCAGGGTCGTACACAATCATACTAAATAGCTTAATATTTCTACTTGTTCACTAGGAGGTTTTAATAAACGACAACCACCACATTTGTAGTAAAATGGATAGAGCTAGCAGCTTAAAACATGCATGATGTGCCTACTCTTTAAAAAAAAAACCCTGGTACATAACAATTCATTACCAATTATCAAAAGAAATTTGCTGATTTCCAAAAGAAATTTGATGGAAAAATTGGAGGGACAATCTGACATTTGCTGATTTCCAAAAGAATTTGATGGAAAAATTCTTACCGCACATTTCAATGTTTGGTAAAAAATTTCAATGTTTTCCTTTTTCCTAATGAGATCCCTTCAATTCTAGATCAAATTCCTACTTTCCAAACATGCTTCAGTGTGCTAGCCAAGTTTTGCAAATATTTACTTTTTGTTGATTCTTTCTTTGGAAAAAAGCACAGTTGAGCTCTGTTTGTTCTTCGAGCAGATTAAAAATAAGAAAACAGAACCAATGCTGACAAAAAAAAGAGCCAGAAACAAATATTTAAGAACATAATAATATATCACACAACCTCAGCCAACCATTCAATATGCTCATAATGGACTCAAAAGCCAACTAGATCACACAACCTCAGCCAACCATTCTCTCATGCAGGTAGAGAGAGAAAACAAAAAACAAACATAAAGAAGCGTAAAAGAAGCACACACGGAAAGCAAAGGGGGGAACGGTGGACAGTGGTTTGACGGTGGATCGACGGTGGACGGTGGCTCGACGGTGGTTGGGCGGTGGTTGAATGGTGGATAGGCACAGTGAAAAGGCGCCGACGCTAGCTGAGCGGTGGACATGCGGTGGTTGTTCAGTGGTTAGGCGGTGGACATACGGTGGTTGTTCAGTGGATAGGCGATGGACATACGGTGGTTGATCAGTGGTTGATGGTGGTTCGACGGTGGTGGCGCAGCTTCTGGATTGAAAATGATAAACCCCAAATCTGAAGTTCTGTTTTGGCGCCACGACAGTAATTCAGCCAAAGCCAAATGACGTCGTTTTTGGCTTTCATTCACTCAGCCCCATTTAAGACAAACGGTGTCGTTTTTCCTCGCAGCACGAAACCGCGCAGCACCTACCCCAAACCCAAATACTAAAGCATACTATTTAAACTTTTACGGTGGGTCTGTTCTTGCTTGGTAAGTGCTTATTTGAAATGTTTGAACAGTTTGATTTTTAGAAGATGTAATTTTTTTTTTTTAAAGTTAAATTATTTGAGATAATTTTTTTATTTTTTTATTTTTTATTAAAATATCTAAAATATTTTTACTTTTAATTTTTAAGTTGTAGTGTTTAGAATATGGTATTTTTTTTTTTGTAAATAGAATTGACTTTTTTAAGTAAAGATATTATAGTAATTTTGTTTGAAAAAAATTAGAATATTTGAAACATGTATTAGCTTTTTTCTTGGATTAAAAGATAGAAAAAAAAATTAGTTATATTTTTTTTGAAACCAAACAGAACAACCTAAAATTCGGCTATTTTATAAACAAACCGACTTAAAAGCTATCCCAAACAATCCCTTAAGTTATAATTTTAGGTTGTAATTTCGCAAAAAAAAAAAATAATAATCAAATAAGTAGGCTTATAACCTTTTGATTATATCTTTTGATTCTAAACCAATAAATACAAAGTTTAATATTTTAAGTTCTAAGTTTGCAAGTTTAAAAAATATTTACAACTTCTGATTGAAGTCATAATCACATATTTTCATATATAATCTTAAAGTTCAAAATTGTAGCTACAACAAATATCTTTCAATTTGAGAAAATAGTAATACCACTTCTTGATAACTTATTTAGTATACATATTAACTATATATAATCGTTATAATCAATTATATAGAAGGGTAATATCTTTTTTCGATAATTAAGTGTATATTTGTTACGATTGTATATTAAAAATTATGTTTAAATTTTTGGTATTATTTTTATTTATTAATAAAAATTATTTTTTATTTTAATGACAATCTTTATAAGTAATGTATGCATTTCATTATTTATTTAATGTTGTGGATGGTTATCTTTTATTCTACGTAGTATTTAATTTGGTGTGTAGACTTCGACTTACACACGGAATACTGGAATATAAGTTTTGGTTCATAGTTTAGATAGAATTGGATAAATCATCGGTACGACTATAATACAAAGTTTTAGTAGATTTGTCTTGATTACGGGAAACATATAATAGCGCTCTTTATTATTTCAACTCGCTGTGCTAGTACACTTTGTATGTATTGAACAAAACAACGTTAGGGTAATTAATTTTATACTGACTATATAAATTAATTTACACCCCATAATTATTATGAGTGTTTATACTCTTAATCATGAAATAATTATTATTTGTGTATATTTAATATTTGTTATTTTATTTCATTAGAGAATGTGATCTTGTATGGGTCATAATTCCTGTAAGTTAGTAACGGTATTAAGTATATGATAGATATTAATTACTGACAGAATTTACGTTTTGAAAGATTAGGATTGTTGATAACCCCTTAAGGAAGATTATAAGTTTTGACCAAGTCAAACCCTACTGATGAATTTTATAATCTGATAGTCAAATAAGTTAAGTGGAAAGATTTAAGAAATTTTTAAAGAAATCGATTAAATATAATTGTCAGTAATTTAATTTAATCGATATGTATCTGTAATCTTAACGTTGGAATCTGAACGTGGAGAGAATAATAAGTATTTAATAACATGAACTCGAATAATTGGTTTTGAGAATAAGAGTGGGAGTGTAATTATAATTCTTTAGTTGAATGAATTATAATATATGTTTTTATGAAATTGTTTCTAGGTTGAGACAGGATTTCATAATTATATTGAAAGTTCGTGTTTTATTTACTCTATAGGTCCCTACTGTAACCTATTTAAATGTCGTTATAACTCTGCCCACCAGATGATAATCACATTTAGTCTTTTAGGTTTTCTACGTATTCGTGAGAACTAAAAAAAAGAGAGGTAGCCAGACAAAGTTGGGAGCGTAGAGGATCTAGGCCCACAATTAGTTCATGCTTTTCGGCGGTTTGGAATACAACAGAAGATTTGAACGGAGAAGAGATTGCCGATTAATTGTCGTGTTGATCTTTGAATTTAGGTTCAAAAACAAAAATGCGATCAAATCAGTGGGATCGATTTGGTATAATCCCTATTCCGTTTTGTGGGTGTACCGAGTTTTTGTTTCGGCGGGGTTTAGGGTTCAAGATTACTTATCCCATATGGATTCTGTTTGGATGGTTTTTTTGTCCGTTCGGACGGAATGACGCAGTATAATTTTTTTGTTGTATGATCTTCGCCCCGCACCACGTTTGATTCGATTCGTATGCACCATCTCAGTTTTTTAGAACTCAGTTCCCTTCAATATTAACTAAAATTAAAGATATATATAAATGAGCTCGATACACACCCCCAAAAGCTAACAAAAAGATGGTAAAGCACACTACCAAAAAACAAAACAAAACTCTCACAAGTCGAGAGCTAGGAAAAACCTATTTCTTCTTACTTAGGCATGATTTTTTAGGCTTATCCAAAGAAACTAATTTTTCTCTAATAAGCTTAAGATTCTCAATTCTCTATAGAAACACTTTCTAATTATCCCTACTTGAAGACGGGGTTGTCTAAGGGACAACAAAATTTTCATCGAAAAAGAATTTTGGAAGCACTTTCAAATGTGTAAATCGACGAAAGGTAGGCTCAGAAATACCTACAAAAGAGGTGACCAACTTTTCCTCCCCTTTGGGAGAGAAGTCTGTTTGATACTCTACTAAGTGCTCCAAATTCGCGTTACAATAATTAACAATCACTTCTACCAAGGAATTGTCAATATTCTCTCATCTAACACAATCTGGCATGTCCACGCTTGAAGAACACACATTATCATCACTTTTTCCACCTACCATATTCATCTTCTTTAGCACACATGATTCAAGCACATTTAATTGATTCGAAGAAGGAGCCTTATCAATTGGGGAAGCATTAGAAATACCTTTATATTTTTTTTATTTCTTTCCATTCACTAGGCTCTTGACATGAGCCCATCATTTTATTTTCTTTTACTTTTCATTTTTATTTGGGTAAGAAAGTAGAATTCATAACCTTTGACTTGTTATGGTAAGAATTATTAGAGTAATCAAAGATCATACACTTATCAAACTTTAAAGGCTTTCAAGACACTTCCACTCTAACTTTATAAGAGGACCCATAGCCCAAATTTAACATGAAAGAATCTAAAATATTCCTATTTGCTTGAATTTTAATGCACACTATAGTAAAAATAAGTCTTACTTTGATTTTCGTATATTCATCAAGGTACAAAGGTTTTCCAATAGCACTTACCACATAACTTAATCCAATATTAGTCCAAAATTCAAGTGTGGCACATTATAAAATTTCACCTAAATTGGCACACTAAAAAATAGTTCTTTAGATAATTGCATTTTCGGGAACCATTTTTCGACAATAATTAGTCGGCTAGGTCCCTTCTCAAGAATTATTTTAATTGTTTCTTTACTCTTCATCTTGAAAATAAAAAAATTATTATCAAGGGTAATGGCATCATTGAGATTGTCATTCCATAACTTTTTTACCCAATTTTTAATATTATGAAAAAATAGTTTCTTATCAATGAAAAACCCTATCAAAGCATTATCCCTTTGAGAACACCAATCTTTAAAAACTTCAAGATGGATCTTTAGCTCATTATTTTTAAATCCAATATTAAAGAGGCTAAGATTACCACTAATCGAATCAAAATAAGAGTTATTCTTCACAATGTTAGACCAAGAATTCATTTTACTCGACTCTATATTAATTGTTATTCGGCCCTTCTCTAAATGGGTTATAAAATCAACTGACTATTTTAACCCTAAAGTGGTACTCGGTAGCGTGGTAGCCGACATAAACCCCATGAGATCAGGTTGAAGATCACTCATATCTAAACTAATAAAATTTATTTTTTTGTACAACAGTCTCATCATCACCAACTTGATCAAACCCAATATTATTCTATTTAAATAAAAAAAAGTTAATTTGTATTCAATCAAACAAACTCCAAAAAAAAAAAGCTATCTTGAAAATTAATTTAGTAAATAATCTTCATTTTACCCAAACAATCTATTTGACTAAGAAATAAAAAAAAGTTACTTGCCAATTACAACCTGAGTTTGACTGTTAGTAATGGATTATATATATATATACACACACACATACACACACAGACACACACACCATATTTGGTATCAGAGCCATTGAGCAGGGTATGTCTTGTTAATTTATCTGTATACTTATATGTATAAGTATTCTTATATATAAATACTTGTTTGTTAGTATGTAACTTTGTTTATAATATGTAGAATTGATGTTTGGTTATGGTACGTCACCTAAGTCGCGTTGGTTAGGGAGTAAGGCCCATTTACCGAGATGGTTGGGCATCTAGTGATACCATAAATCGTTGACAGACGTGTAACCAAAACTCACCTATACGTATTCTAATTAAGCTACAATCTATCAAAGAAGTATGAAGCCATATGAATATTTGTCCCATATAAGTATATATCTTCTTAAATGCTTTCTTACTTTATGCTTGATAAATCAGTAAAGAATGTTGAAATTGTTGAGTTTTTTCAAACTCACCAACTGAATAAATGGACCATACCTTCGGTAGAATTAAAGTTGATTTAAAAGGTAGGTCTCTTTGACTTTAAAAGTAAAAAAACTGTAAAAACACTTGAACAATATAATTGTTTAGATAATGAAGAACAAGTTCTTCAACTTATTAGCTTAAGAGACATACAATCATATTTGCGTAAATATCAATATTTACATATTAGTTTAATACAAATAGCTTTTAAACCTTTAACTCTTTTAGGTGTTAATGGTAGCATTAATTATGAGACCCAAACCTATTTTATTTTTTTGGCGTTTTTGAACGCGCGTTACGTGTTTTCGTTTGAGCATATTTTTACTACTTTTGATGCATGATCGGGCTTATATATACATGCGGGGTAGGTTCCCAGGCCCGTGGGCCGCTGCGGCACGAATCTCAAAAATTAAAAAAAAAGATATTTTGGAGACCTATAAATATCTAGAGTTAGATATTTTCATAAAGATATTTTTTAAAACTTAACTCCTAAGTTTTTTGTTTTTCACTTTACCTTCTCTCTAAGTTCTCGAGGGCCCGGGGCTCGGTTTTCAACGATCCAACAGTGGATCCTTGGTATTGGCGTCGTGGGCTACACAACTATCCGGTCAGAATTTGATTCTGGCAAATCTCAATTTTGCACGTGGATCAAGGCATCGAGTTTTTAACTCACCGAGGTAGGATTCTAGACCTGTATGTTGTATAAGGGTGCTATAGGTAGTCGGGTGTTTTTTTACCAGTTAGATTGCTGTAGATCTGAGTTTATGTTCAGTTGGGTTTTTAGGTTTAAAAACTTATTTTCAGCGATTTCTGTGGATGGAATCGGGCGTTGAGAGTTTCTTTTGAGGTCTTAATGTTAGGCCTAGGCTTGTGTTTGTTTGAGGGTGTTAAAAAGAGAGTTTCGAGGCTTCGATATGAGCTTTGGAGGGCTGACCCGTCCCTTGAAAAACGATTTCTGGGGTGGTTTAATCGACTGACCTATAAGTTCAGTCGACTTGATCATGTGTTCTTGGGTTCAGTCGACAGAACTCATAGGTTCAAGCGACTGGATTGGTGTTCTTGAGGTTCAGTTGATTGGACCTCGAGGGTCAGTCGACTGGACAGTGCTTCTGGGCTTTTTGGTCATTTTCAGTGGGTTTTTCAGTCGACTGGGGGTTGGGTCCAGTCGACTAAATTCTGGGCTGTTTGTTGGTGGCATGGTGGTTGGGTTTTGATTTCTGATTGGCATTCTACGGTATTCAATTGATTGATTTATGGGAATTGGTCAATTCAAATACCTGTGAATTCCTTTGGGTGTCGTGTTGGTGATTGGCCTTCCTCTAGAGGTGCTTAGTCAATGAAATTATGGGGTTCTATTGATTAAAATCATGGAGATGGGAGTTAGTTGTACCTTGGTTCGATTGGTCGTGTGGTGGCCTGGGTGTTTTTGTGATGCCGTCCTCGGCTGTGACGTGTATGGTTGGTTCAGGGTTTGTGGCACGGTTGCGTGAGTGCTGGTTATGTGCGCGACGTATGGGTTTGTGGTTTGGTTAAAGGTGAGGTTCTAGTGAGAATCGATCTGTGAGAGGTTTCAGATGTTGGCCTTCAGGTTAGGTGTTGGTTGTCCCTGTGTGTGGACGGGTTTCGGTTTGTGGACGAGTCGTTTGGGTATCGAATGACGGGTATGTGGCTTGTGATGTCTAGTCAGGTTATATAGCTAAGTGCATTTATAACTATTTATTTATGTAAGTGGATTACATGGCATGATATCTTATGTGTATCGTGGTTGCATGCTATAGAACTCAGAGTTTTATTAGGCATGGATGTGATGGATTTGTGGGGGGACATGCACGTAGTGTATGTGGTTCGTAATATGCATCTAAATCCAGATTAGGTTATGTATAGAAATGTTCGGTGTTATCCCGTAATTTTAATTTTTTCCTATAATATGCGGTGTTATCCCGTGGTATGCGATATTATCCCGTGGTATGCGGTCTTATCTCGTGGTATAATTCGTGGTCGGCGGTTCCATCCCGTGGCTTATGGTAAAGTATGCGGTTTTTTCTCGTGATTTGATTTACGGTCTTATCCCGTGGTGTGCGGTCTTATCCTGCGGTGTACGATTTTACCCCGTGGTTTGGTCTATGGTTTTACTCTATAGTATACGATTTTATCCCGGGAATGCATGTTTATTGTATGGCCTTTTAATCTCAGTGTTAGGACTGTGGTTGCGGCGTGTGAGGGCCGATTGTATGTATCATGGGTTGCATATATTGCATTATGGGACGGATAGACCAATTTTCAAATTATTTTTAAGAATCGTGTGAATCGCGATCTAAAACCCTTTTTAACTATTTTTGGGCTCTTGTGAGTGAGTCAAAAACACGGTTGTATCCTCGCCTTCTCGTTTGCATGTGAAATCTGTTTTCAAGGCTTGAAAGAGAGTCTAAAACTGTACTTTGATTTCTGAGCATGTTTTGTTTATACTGCATGCCTGTCTAGTTTCTGCTGAGTTTTGGCTCACGGTATGGGATTTTTTTTTTTCAGGTACTGATCATGCTGGTTGATCTATAGGTGCTAAAGAGGTGGAAGAGCAGTAGTCTTTTTTTTTGTTAGTTTTGTTACATGTATGTTTATAACATGTTTTATGGGCGTTAGAGCCGTGTAACGTTGCCGTTTGGCGTTTATATACAATGCATGTATGGTTTATCTTTGAGAGTGTATTCTCGGGTTGGATTTTATCTGGTTATTTTTGGGTATTTCACGTGGTTCGGAGTTTAGGGCGTGACAACTTGGTATCAGAGCTCTGGGTTTGAATACCTATGAGCCGTGGGAAGAGGTTACATCACCGTGTGAGGTTGATTGCGTGCGCTTGACTGCTTGTGTTTAGCTGTTTTGATAACATAGACGTGATAGAATGCGGGTCATATGTGAATGATATGTATATGTGAGCATGGAGGTTGAATCTTATGAGTGATAGACCTGCCTTTGGGCGTTTGGATTAACAAATTTGGGAGTCAAGTTAGAAACATGTTTAGCTGACGTGATTTCTAGTAGGGAGTCTGAGTAGGTTATCCAGATTGACGTGTCATTCTTGTTGGTTCTCCTCGGTATGTGTGGTTGTTTAATATAAACCTATGTGGCTATGTGTTGGCATGCTTATGTGGTTAAACATTTATGGTCATGCCATGTGCTGCATCTTATATATGCTATTTTTTTTCATATAGACGTGATGTCGGCGAGACGAGGGTGAGGCAGTGGTCGAGGCTGTGGCCGTGCTGTCGGCCAAAGGGGATGTTCCTCTCCCTGATGCTGGGGATGCAAATGCTCCCCACGGACCTGTTGACATGGTAGAGTTGTTACGTGTGCTGGTGGGTTTCATCGGCCAGCTGGTTGAGACCTCTAGAGGTGAGGCGATTAGAGAGAGGGTGCCTGAGACGGGGGCTACTGTGACGATGCGAGAGTTTAGGCGGACAGGATGGAGTGGGGTTTTCCTGAGTGTATTCTCTTGCAGTTCGCTGTTCATCTAGAGCACCGGTTGTGCCGGAGGATGCTGATATGCCTTCAACGAGCAGAGGTACTTTCTGAGTAGGGAGGCTTTGGACCAGTTTCCTTGTTGCATCTGTTTGGGGTTGGTTATGGATCCCGTGGTTAGTGTGCTGTGTTGAGGTGGTGGTTGGTGATGATGTAAGGGTAGGATGGGTTGTAGATCCCGAGTCTTTGAGATAGTTGGCCATTGTCTAGGATGCCTGACCTTGTTTGACTATATCCTAGGAATGGTTTGGCTGGCTATCTAGTGTGCCTGTGTCGATTTTGATCGACGATTAGTTCTTTGACATTATGTTGAATTTAGGGGGTAAAATTCCTTTAAGGGGGGTAGAGTTGTGGGACCCTGACCCGTTTTTTTTTTGACATTTTTGGATACGCGTTACGTGTTTTTGTTTGAGCTTATTTTTTTTACTTTTGATACATGATCGGGTTTAGATATGCATGTGCGGTAGGTTCCCGAGACAGTGGGCCACTGTGGCACGAATCTCAAAAATTAAAAAAAAAATATTTTGGAGATCTACAAATATCTGGAGTTAGATATTTTCATAAATATATTTTCTAAAACATAACTCCTAAATTTCCCATTTTTCTCTATGCCTTCTCTTTAAGTTCTCGAGGGCCCGGGGCACGATTTTCAACGATCCAACAGCGGATCCTTGGTATTAGCGTTGTGGGTTACGCAACCATCCGGTCAGAATTTGATTCCGACAAAACTCAATTTTGTACGTGGATTGAGGCGTCGGGTTTTTAACTCACAGAAATAGGATTCTAGACTTGTATGTTGTATAAGGGTGCTATGGGTAATCGAGTGTCTTTTTACCAGTTAGATTGCTGTAGATCTGAGTTTATGTTCAGTTGGATTTTTGGGTTTAAAACCTTATTTTTGGCGATTTCTATGAATGGAATCAGGTGTTGAGAGTTTCTTTTGAGATTTTAATGTTAGGCCTAGGCTTGTGTTTGTTTTAGGGTGTTAAAAAGAGAGTTTTGAGGCTTCGATTTGAGGTTCGAAGGGCTAACCCGTAGCTTAAAAAATGGTTTCTAGGCTGGTTCAGTCGACTGGCCTATGAGTTCAGTTAACTGGATCATGTTTTCTTAGGTTCAGTCGACTGAACTCATAGGTTCAGTCGACGGGATTGGTGTTCTTGAGGTTCAGTCGACTGGACCTCGATGGTCAATCGATTGGATAGTGCTTCTTGGCTTTTTGGCCGTTTTTAGTGGATTTTTCAGTCGACTGGCGGTTGGGTCCAATCCACTGAATTCTGGGCTGTTTGTTGGTGTCTTGGTGGTTGGATTTTGGTTTTCGATTGGCGTGTTACGGTATTCAATTGATTGATTTATGGGAATTGGTCAATTCAAATACCCGTGGATTCCTTTGGGTGTCGTGTTGGTGATTGGCCTTCTTCTAGAAGTGCTTAGTCAATGGAATTATGGAGTTCTATTGATTGAAACCATGGAGAGGGGAGTTAGTTGTACCTCAGTTCGGTTGGTCGTGTGGTGGCTTCGGGGGTCGTGTGGTGGCCCGGGTGTTTTTGTGATGCCGTCCTCGGGTGTGACGTGCATGGTTGGTTCAAGGTTTGTGGCACGGTTATGTGAGTGCTGGTTATGTGAGCGACGTGTGGGTTTGTGGTTTGTTAAAGGTGGGGATCTGGTGAGATTCGATCTGTGAGAGGTTTAAGGTGTTGGCCTTCAGGTTAGGTGTTGGTTATCCCTGTGTGTGGACGGGTTTCGGTTTGTGGACGGGTCGTTCGGGTATCGAATGACGGGTATGTGGCTTGTGATGTCTAGTCAGGTTATGTGGCTAAGTGCATTTATAACTGTTTATTTATGTAAGTTGATTACATGGCATGATATCTTATGTGTATCGTGGTTGCATGCTGTAGAACTTAAAGTTTTATTAGGCATGGATGTGATGGATTTGTGGGGGCACATGCATGTAGTGTATGTGGTACGTAATATGCATCTAAATCCTGATTAGGTTATGCATAGGAATGTTCGGTGTTATCCCGTAATTTTAGTTTTTTCCTGTAATATGCAGTGTTATCCCGTGGTATGCGGTATTATCCCGTGGTATGCGGTCTTATCCCGTGGTATAATCCGTGGTCGGCGGTTCCATCCCGTGGCTTACAGTAAAGTTTGCGGTTTTATCTCGTGGTCTGGTTTATGGTCTTATCCCGTGGTGTGCGGTCTTATCCCGTGGTGTACGGTTTTACCCTGTGGTTTGGTCTATGGGTTTACTCCATAGTATATAGTTTTATCCTAGGAATGCATGTTTATTGTATGGCCTTTTAATCTCAGTGTTAGGACTGTAGTTGCGGCGTGTGAGGGCCGGCTGTATGTATTATGGATTGCATGTATTGCATTATGGGGCGGATATACCAGTTTTTAAATTATTTTTAAGAGTCGTGTGAATCGCGATCTAAAAACCCTTTAAAACTATTTTCGGGCTCCTGTGAGTGAGTCAAAAACATGGTTGTATCATCGCCTTCCCGTTTGCATGTGAAAACTGTTTTCAAGACTTGAAAGAGAGTCTAAACCTGCACTTTGGTTTCTGAGCATGTTTTATTTATACTGCATGCCTATCTAGTTTCTGCTGAACTTTAGCCCACGGTGTGGGATTTATTTTTCTTCAGGTACCGATCACGCTGGTTGATCTATAGGTGCTGAAGAGGTGGAAGAGTAGTAGTCTTCAATTTTGTTAGTTTTGTTACATGTATGTTTATAACATGTTTTATGGCCGTTGGAGTCGTGTAACATTGCCGTTTGGCGTTTATATACAATGCATGTATGGTTTAACTTTGGGAGTGTATTATTGAGTTGGGTTTTATCTGGTTGTTTTTGGGTGTTTCACGTGGCCCAGAGTTTGGGACGTGACATTAATGCAACCCTACGAGATGGTAGATGTAATAATTTTGTTTAATCTCTTATGGGTGTTGCTCAGACTAGTCTATGCCATGGACCAATCTACTTTAATGTTTATCTGAACTTAAATTTATCGTTATTAGATACAAATCTTTTTGATGCTGTAACTTTAAATTTACAAACGTATGGTTCTGATTTTCTTTCCGGATCAAAAACTATTGCTGTTATTTATCGTATACATTATAAAGTAATGAATACTTTATGTCCTAATGCTGTATTACGCAGTTACTATGGTAAAACTACTGTGATAAAAAGTAACTTTTTAACTACACAAATTGCCAGACCTAGATTAATCCAGTGGGATGAAATTAAAATTTTCACTAAATGGACTATCCTAGGGGCTGTAATGCCTAGACCCTTTTTGGACAGTAATATAGATCACATTGTCCAAAATGCTTCAGGAGATATAGAAATCTCCTTTTCAGGTCTTAATCTTAATCATCCTTTAACTAGAAGTGTTTCTTCATGAAAACCACCTAGTTATAGAATTTTATATCCGTCATCTAGTAGACTTTCTAATTTTGAGTCTGCTACATCAGAATTACCTGATGAAACCACAACCATAGCTGATTTAGGTCAAAGGTTAGAATCTCTAAATCAAAAACCTGAATCCAATTCTGGATCTATTTTCACAGGTCTTCGAATTTCTGAGTAACAAATTTCACATGAAATTTATTCCTCACCATCAGAAGATGTTCCACAAAGAACATCACCTACTGTCTCAGAAATGAGTTTTCATATGTAATTTCTATGAATTTTACACCAAACTCTTTTCTTAGACAAGTTATCAGCATATAATTTCATAACTCCACTCACAATGAGTTTAGGCAAAAATTCTTTTCTACTTACACTCGAGATCAACAAAAATTATTCAAATAATTTTTTATCAAGATCTTGAGAGACATCAAAAATCTATTTTCTTTAAAGAATGGTTTGATGTATGGTCTTTCAATGAAGACCATCTTGTTGTTATATCTAATTTTAAGAAAGTTTGGACTAAGTCTGATGGCACAACAGTGACTTCAGTTCATTCGCCACATGAACTTATCAGAATACCTACAGTCCTATACCTATAGAAGCTGGTCCTTATGTTTCATTCGATGATCCTAATATGTCTACTATTATGAAATCTCAAATGAAACAACTTAATTCTACTAATTTAAATTTATAGACAATTAGTAAACAACTTAATCGTATAGAAGAAAACGTAGATGAAGTTTTAATTCATTCACGTTATCCTGTTAAAACTCCTACAACCTTAAGAAATGAACATACTTCTTTACAACTAACTCGTCATGTTCTTGGATTTAAATCATCCCGTCAGAAAAGGGACAATGAGTTTGCTAAAATATTAATCTCAAAATTAGGATCTTTAAAAATGAAAGAACCTGAAAAACATATTAATACTTTAGATCAATCATCATCTTCAGATGTTTCTTCATCTGATACTGAATCTGAGCCAGATCAAACTCTAACTCAGATCCAGGATCTTCAATCTACGTTTACTCCCTAGGTAAACTAGATTGAGTATGAACTTTCTGGTAAAACTTATTACCAGTGTCCTACTCCTACGGATCTGTTATGGAAAGAAGATTTCTTTCAAACACAGAATTCGTATAATGGTAAGACCATTTATGAATGGAATATAGATGGTTTATCTGAAGATAAAATCTTTGAAATTATTCATAAGATGATGATGTATGCCTGTGTATGTCGAGCTGCTGGTAATACTGACCAACAAACAGTAGAACATATATCCAATGGATTCACAGGTTCCTTAAAAGGTTGGTTTGACAACTGTTTTACTGAAGGACAGAAGTAAAATTTTTTATTCTGTCAAAACTGAATCTGGAATGACTACTGATCCTACTACAGGTCAGACTAGTCAAACTAGCCAATTAATGCAAGATAGTGTTTTTACTTTGGTACAAACCATCATTGCCCATTTTGTTGGCATTCATCCCCAAAGACATGAAAGATCTAGAGAGCTTCTCCAGAATTTTTGATGTCCTTTCTTAACCCATTTTCGATGGTATAACGATGTTTTCTTAACACGCATTATGCAAAAAAATAATACTAATGCTGAACGTTGAAAAGCTAAATTCATTGATGGCTTACCAACTCTTTTTGCCGAAAAGGTTCGACAAAAACTCAAAGATCAATATGTTGGCCATAATATACCATATCACCAATATACGTATGGACATATCATATCTGTCTGTACATAAGTTGGCTTAGGTATTTGTAATGATATAAAATTACAATACCTTCTTAAAAAGCAAAACTTAACTAGTAAATATGAAACCGGAGCATTTTGTCAACAATTTGCTTACGATGTTCTTGTTAACTTTACTAAGAGAAGCAAGCATAAACATTTTTCTTCTCATCATAAAGATAGATCTAGAAAGTATAAATATAAAAAACATTATACTAAATCTAAATCTAAACCAGAATCTTCTTCTAGAAGAAAATATCAAAAACCAACATCAGAAAAAAGAAAATCTAAATCTGATGCTCGCTATTATTAAAGTGAAAAAATAGGCCACTATGCTAACAGGTGTTCAACAAAATAGAAATTGAATGAACTCTAAGATGAAGGACTAAGATTGCAATTAAGTAAATTACTATTTAATAGTACATCTGAGTCTGAATCTGAATCTTCTCATGAAGATATCATTTCATCTTCTTCATCTGATACAAGATCTGTTAAAAAATAATCTTACTATAATGGTAAGTGTTCTATGAATAAACTTACTACAAACCAAGATTCTAGTAAATATTAGAAAGTCATTTGTGAATTAAATGGTTTAAATGTTCTTACTTGCAATCAACAAGACATGCTTGATGTGTCTGAGCACATTCAAGATCCAACAACTAGAAGAAAATTTATTGAATTTCTTCTAACTCAGACTCCAACATCTGCAGTCAAATCTGATAATATTGTCATAACTCCTCCCAATCGGAGTTATACTCTACAAACTGTATTAAATCGAATGGATGATAATTATGATAAACCCATAACTATTCATGACTTAAATAAAGAAATAAAAATTCTTAAAACTGAAATTAAACAATTAAAAGTGTTTAACCAACAGTATGAAATGAATCTTCTTACTATTAGGTCAAGACTCTTTGATCTTGAAAGTACTAAATCCATTAATCAGGAAGAAGATAATAAAAAAGGTAAGAAAATTGAATCCCCTACTCCTTCTTCAGAAGGTTACCCATCAGAAATGGTATATTCAAATTAATCTTGTAATTAATAAAGAATATACTATTCAAAATGCTATCGCTTTAGTCGTTAGTGGTGCTGATATGAATTGTGTACAAGAAGGTACTGTTTCTACACAATACTTTGAAAAAATTACACAATTCTTAACTGCAGCTAGTGGTACTCGTATGAAAATACAGTACAAACTACCTACCGTTTCTATTTGTAAACAAGGTGTCTGCTTACCAGCAGTTTTTCTCTTAGTTCAAAATTTACAACAACAAGTTTTTTTAGGAACGTATTTTCTTAACTTGTTAATGCCAATCATTAAAATTGATTCAAAAAGAATCTCCAGTAATTATAAAGGAAATGAAGTTTACTTTCCCTTTATTATTAATCATGAAACTAAAACCTTTAATGAAATTAAAAACTTAATTTTACTTAAGGAAAACCATTTAAATTCATTATTAAAAGAAATTTTTATAATAGATATAAATCAACAACTTCAACATCCTAATCTTCAACACAGGGTTAAGAATGTTGTTCTCCAATTTACTACTGATATATGTAGTAATTTACCACATGCTTTTTGGGATAAAAAGAAGCACATAGTGCCTCTTCCTTACGAACCAGAATTTAATGAAACTCAAATCCCTACAAAAACACGTCCTAGTCAGATGAAATCTGACTATCTGAAAATATGCAAGAAGAAAATTCAAGACATTCTTGACAAAAAAATTAATCAGAAAAAGTTATTCTCCATGGAGTTGCACAACTTTATATGTTAATAAAAATGCTAAAATTGAACGTGAATTTCCAAGGTTTGTAATCAATTACAAACTCTTGAATGACAAACTACAATGGATAAAATTTCCAATACCTAATAAGAAGGATCTTTTAGATCGCCTTCAATTAGCATCTATCTTTTCTAAACTTGATTTAAAGTAAGGTTTCTGGCAAATACAAATCAAAGAAGAAGATAAATACAAAACTGCATTTGTTGTACCCTTTGGCCATTACGAGTGGAATGTAATGCCTGTTGGTTTAAAGAATGCACCATCTGAATTTCAGAATATTATGAATGATAAATTCACTCCTTATTCTGAATTTTGTATTGTCTATATTGATGATGTTCTTATTTATTCATCATCTATAGATCAACACTTTAAACTTCTTAAAATCTTTAAAGATGTTATACACAAAAATGGTCTTGTAGTATCTGCACCTAAAATGAAATTGTTTCTTACAACAGTCAGATTTTTAGGACGTAACATAAACCAGGGTACTATAATATCCATTGATCGTAGTATTGAATTTGCCTCTAAATTTCCAGATGAATTAAAAGGCAAAACTCAATTACAAAGGTTTTTAGGAAATCTAAATTATATTTCAAACTTTTATCAGTATTTAACCCAAGATGCAGCTATACTGCATACTAGGTTAACTAAAAATCCTCCACCTTGGAGTGATGCTCATACAATAGCCGTAAGAAAAATCAAACTTAGGGTTAAAGCTTTACCTTGCTTAACTTTACCTAACCCTAGTTGGTTTAAAATGATTGAAAGTGATACTTCTGACATTGGTTATGGTGGTATTCTTAAACAGAAAAATCCAAATTCTAATAAAAAAGAATTAGTACGTTTCACATATGGAATATGAAAAAATGCTCAAAAACATTATTCCACTATCAAGAAAGAAATGCTTTCAATTGTTAAATGTATTACTAAATTTCAAGATGATTTATTAAATCAATCTTTTTTATTCTGTATTGACCGTAGTGCAGCCAAAACTATTTTACAAAAAGATATTAAGAATATTGTTTCAAAACAGATTTTTGCTAGATGGCAATCTGAATTAAGTTCATTTGATTTTCAAATTGAATACATAAAAGGTTATTCTAATTCTCTACCTGATTTTCTAACACGTGAATTCTTGCAGGATTAATCCGTAGATTAATCTGATGCCACCTAAAGCGAAGAAGATGAACAAAAAAGTTTTATTATCAGAATTTTCCTTTTTGGGAACTAGGTCGTCTTCGACACCCAACCATCCGCAGAAATCTAGGTTGTCATCTTTGACACCCAACTCCAAAAACCTTAAACAAGTTCTGAAATCTAGACCACAGTATTTTTAAAATACTAATTACCTAGATAACGTTCCTTAAGAAACCATGGGTCCTAATACCATTGAAGATCATCCATGGTAAGGGTTAATCAGAATTACCTAGTCTCTAAAAGACGACATCGTTTCGTCTATAAGGCTATGCTAACTAAAATTGATTCTGTTCAGATTGTTCACAACACGTGAACCCTATTGACCAGAAATCAGCCATCACTCACTCCAAGTTTTAGGGCTCGTACCCTAAAACTTAACGGCACCCAATACAATTATTGGAATTACGTACAAGCATGGCATTTGGCCTTTTATTACCAAAATCTCATTAAAAAACATACATGGTTCTTCACCATGAATCCAGAAATTGTTTCTACTTATGAATTTCCCTCTTAATTTTTTTTCTGGTGGGAAAAAATGGGGTCGACCATCAATGTCCTCCCTCAATCTGTACATGATGCTTATCCTTTATGGATCAAACACCACCCTTAGCTTTCCTTGACCAAAACAGCCACTGTCTTTAGAAAACCTAATTGCAAATGGAATTCCATTGGCAAACATATGTCACACTTCTTCTCTTAATTCCAACTTGCTTGGATATGGAGATGGAGTCTTAAATGTGACTTAGATCATTTAGATTGTTCTACTCTACAAAGGACTTTCTTCTTTAAATGGTGGAATAGTTTTGATACGGCTAATTCCCTATCTAAAATTCAATCCACTATATCCGTAAATGATGCTACTCAGGCCCAAGCCCAACAAGCATCATCTCAACCTCCTTATGTTAACATGGATTCTTTGGGCCTTTTAATTATGCATACTCTCTTTTAATTATGCATACTCTTCAAGCTCAATTTTCTGATTTAACCAAAATTCAATTATCTGTAAAAATGTTAGAGATAATGAAGGCCAACTTCTTATCTGCTACAGCCAGTATGAAAAACCAAAGTGATAAGTCCATGAAGTCTCCTACCCCTTCTGAACCAGATACTAATCAATTTACCTGCCTAGCCGGTGAAGCCCAAGATCACAATGAAGATGATGAACATATCCCCTTGACTGATTATTGGGATTTCTTAATTGGAATTGCTGAAGAAAAAGCCTTAGCAACCAAACCTAAATCTCTTTGAAATCCTATCATGGCAAAACATGAGTTTATCTCCGTGGAATGGCCAGATTGAATTTCAAAAAGATATCTGTATAGTTGTCCTCACAGCCTTTTCGACACTACCAAACAAAGCAAAGAGCATCTCTGTCAGTGCGCTCAGTGGTCGCTACCACATTCTCAATGCTCACCCACTTTTCGTAGACGACAAACGTACATTATCAGAGCATCGTCTAAGTGCGTTTCTTTTCCAAAAGCTGCACAGAACATGTTCCCCAGTCGACGCAAATGGACAAGGTCCACTTACTTTGCACTTACTAAAGTAAGACACTTGGCTTCCACTGCCAGCCATCAGTACCCATGACTCTTCTGAGCATTCATAAACTTGAAATGAAGAATTGAAGTCTGTAAGACTTCTCCCCTATAAAAGGGCACTTCCTCATTGTGGAAGTTTTAAGTTTTTCTCTCAACTCTTCTCTAACTCTCTCTTGTAAACCCCCTTCTCTCTCTTCTCTTTTGTAAGTTCTCAGTTTATAATAAAAATACGTTTGTGTAAAGATCCGCAGTGTAAGCAAGCATATATATATATATATATGTATATATATATGTTAAAAATTCAAATCTTTAAATGAGATGCTCTTATAGCTTTCTATTTTGTTCTCTCTCTTCTCTCATATTACTCTGTGTAAAAATGTAAAAAAAAAAAAGAAGCGTTCATTGATATTACTTATTTTTTTATAACTAAATAAAAAATAATTTACCTTTTACTTTTATTTTTAATTTTACTTCATAAATTAATAAACTAATAAAATTATATTTTTAATTGAGTGACTTAAAATTGAATGATTAAATAATTACTGAACTATTGATATTATTTTATATTTTATTTTTAAATGATTAAAATTAGATAATTGAGTATTTTTACGTACATATAATAACTAGTATAATTCCGTGATGATCAAGTACACGATTTTATTCTTTTTGAATTTTAAAAAGGTCACGATGGGAGTCAGCCCAAAAATAGAAGGCTGGCCCACAACCTAGAAACTAGGCCTAGTGGGGTGTGAATCGAGGCAGCCAGAGAGCCCACCGTGAGACATTCGGGTTCAGTTGGGCCGACCTCCTAAACTTGGCCGGACGCAATGATGAAGGACTTGAACGAGACAAGGGTACATTAATGACACTACCACCTTTGTACGCCTCTGTATCAAATGACAATTGACACAACCCAAAGTAGTTGAGCAACCTGTCGGCATCACAAAAGGTGCCGTGAGTAATTCCCAAAAAGAGAAAGGGCATTTTTCACTAGGGACAGCCCTGGGGAATCCACCTTTTCCCTCCAAACTATGCACAATATCACTATAAATACCAACTCAAAGACAAGATACAAATATACAACTTTTCTTACAAAAACTCTGTTGAATTTTCTTTAGAACTTTTGGTATTCACTTTATAGTCGACATACTTAAACAACAAACGGGCTTTTCGGCTAAGTCCGCTGGCTAGTCTCATCCCTGTTTCCTTGTGCAAGAGCGATCAAACTGACGAGCTCGAGGAACCGAGCCTAGTTCCTTCTTTCTCTGTTACAAATAATCTCATTCATACGAAATCACCCCGCCAGGTCATATTACTTACCATATTGTAATATTTGCATTTCTAAACTAAACATTAACACCATCCTTACAATTTTAAGTGATAATCTTATGTTCCTATTCAATGAGATGGACATTCTGGACATCAAAAGAAATTTCATTGAATAACATTTACAAATTATTAATATATTTGAAAAAAAATGATTTATTAATGTAATGTTCCAAAAATATTAGGCAGTCGTGTCTTAGCACAACAGTAAAAGCCCATGTATCCACCTTTTTAAATATAAATAATGATTAAAAAATTTATATGCATTACAAATCCAACATGAAATTGTTCAACGAGGTGCATAGAATGTAAAATAGTTATTCAAAAAAAATGAAGAAATAAAAGCTTCCACGCAAGGAATCTGGGTGAAAAATCCCACAAAATGCATTACACATATATCTATGTTGGGTGTATATCTTGTATTCTGTGGACCCGTATAATTAGAATTTTATTTACATGTTTTGGGATGAGCTGGAGTTATGAATCCATAAAAAGTTTAATACATGTAGAATTTGTAATTATATGAGGTTAGGATTTTAAAGTCTGCAAATAAATAGGACTCTATAATTCTAATTATTTGTGTAGAGAGTAAACCAAATGGGATAGAGATATAGGGAGAGATAAAAAAATACCGAGGGCACATGAATAATCTTTAAGCGGAAAACGAGATTTGTTTCAGGGCTTGAGTTGTGGGTGTCGAATTTAGGAGTGTTTTTAATCTCGGGTTTGTATATTTTACAATTATAGTTGATTATTTTTTTCACCCGTAGATGTAGGCAGGTTGTGCTGAACCACGTATATCATTGCGTATTTTTCTTTGGTATGTGCAATGATTTTTTTTTCCATTCACGTTTGGAGATTGGTGTTTAAATCTAACAAGTGGTATCAGAGCCGATGGTTGAAGATTCAAAACTGTGGTGGATAATCGAAACAAGTGCAGTAGTACTAAATGTGGCGCTAGTGTGAAACGTTGAGACATTAAAAGTGATTTTCTTGCACATGAAGAATCCATTGCTAATTCACTGGTTGTTGAAGATTAGGGAATGAATTTGAATCTAATTCAATTTAGAATAGTGCTTATCTTAATTGGTTTGTGATTATCGATTTGGATCAAGAGTGGTGATGGATTAGGTAAGCAATAATCCTGTGTGGCATTGATTAAATTGAGGGTTTAAAATTATTCTGCTATATTGGCTCGTATATATAGCAAATTAATTTAAGGAGAATGCGTACCCTATTATTTTTTGGCGCAGCGAATTCATCGGTACGGTCAGAATTTTTAGATTCTAAATGATTTGATGGGATTGGACAGATCGACTTAAGATTGGAATTGATCGGGTGAGATCAAAGGAGATCAGGAGCAACCGGGTTTGATTGCAGGTGATCCGAGGCAATCGGGAGCAATCTGGTTCAATCAATTATGGAAGACTAATCATCAATGGATACAACTAGGAATTTTTAGCTGCAGGTGGAGTCAAGTCAGACGGTAATTTTTTGATTTGATAAATAATTAGCAATTAGGACACCTCGACGAATAGGCGTTGAGCATCTTAGTGTGGAGGTGTGGACCATGCTGATTTGAATGTGGCGGATTAACAACAACGGCAGAATCGACATGAACACTGCTTATTGTCAGGGAAGTTTACAGAATGCAAGCCAAAGTGAAAATTGCTGGATGTATGCCATGTATTCTGTGGACCTATAGAATTAGAATCTTATTAACATGTATTTGGGCTGGGTTGAAATCATGAATTCATAAGGAGTCTAATGTATGTAGGGTTTGTAATTATATGGGATTAGAATTTTAGAGTTTGCATATAAATAGAACTCTATAATTCTAGTTATTTATGTGGAGAGTAAATCAAAGAAAGTAGAGATGTTGGGAGAGATGAAAAAATACCGAGGGCACGGGAATAACCTTTGTGCGGAAAAACGAGATTTGTTTCAAAGCTCGGGTTATGGGTGTAGAGTTTTGGGGTATTTTTGATATCGAGTTTGTACATTCAACAATTGTAGTTGATTGTTTCTCTCACCCGTGGATGTAGCAGGTTGTGCTGAACCATGTATATCGTTGCGTATTTTTCTTTGGTATATGCAATGATTTTTATTTTCATTTGCGTTTGGAGATTAGTGTTCAAATCCCAACAATCTAACCAGAAGTTGTTCAAGCCTTTAAGAAGGTGCATCGGATGTAAGATAGCTCTTTTAAAAATAGAGAAAAGCCTCCATGCAAAGGAGAAGGAAAATTCCACAAAAAAAAAACCTAATCTTTATGTAGGGAGGATCACAAACCTCCATGTTGAGAGGCATTATTGAAATCCACTAAAAGATCTAAAAAATAAATAAAATTATAAATAAAAATCAATCACAGACCCGCATAGCGCCACCCTTCTTCCATAACCAATTAAAATAATATCGTATTTTTCACTCATCTTTTACAAAAAGACTTATTGAAGGTCAATGGTGGTCGCATAGCTGCAATTTTGATATTAACATAGTTGATTTACGTGTCTCGATTTAGTATATGTTTAGACCGAAAAGTACTATCCTAAAAGAAAGGAGTGTTCGAGAATGAGCTATGAAAAAAGAAAAAACACACCAAAAAATAACAGAACACAAACTACACCCAAAACAAAGCAAAAGAGAAGAACAAAGCAAAAGAGATGAAAATCTAAGAGGGAGAGAAAAGAGAAGAGGAAGAGAGATATATGGAGAGATGGAACCATGCCACTGGCAAATCCAAGATTTTAACACAGTAGGAGCTGAGTACAGCTTCAAGCACAGTTATATTTTTTTTTCTGAATAAAACACAATGAGAAATACTTTACATAATTAATAAATAAAAAAATTAAACATTTATTAGGTAGTAAAAAAATTTATAACTCATATTTTTATAGAAGTATCTAAAAATTTAGACATTTATAATAACTTAAAAATATTTATTTTATAGTTGATCACGATGAATTTATTTTTGAGTTTGAGAAAAAGAGAAAACCAAAACAAGTGAATGAAAATAAAATTGATAAATAAGAGTCAATTTCGTTCTATACGTATATATTTAATGGTATAATATAATTTATAGGGCCACAAAATAGCAGAAAAATATAAAATATAAGCATATATACTAAAGGTATTTTTATATTTTTAGTGTGGACAGACATATAATAATAGGAAAGAAATATAAAAATATGAAAGTACTTGAGGTGCTTACATTTTCAGTAGGGGCATAAATTTTAATTGGTGCTGTTTTATTTATATAATTTAAGACAAGATAAAATAAATTGGAGTAAAAAAATAAACTTATTTTTATTTCGCTCGGGATCAGATACAATAAAAAATAGTAAATAATGAAAGGGAGGATGAAACAGGAAATTTTTCATACATCCCAACCACGTGACTATTAATGAAATTTAAGATTTGTAAAAATAATAAATTCTATCTTTAAAACTATATTAATCTTTTAT
>JAOTRH010000008.1:12910765-12926288 GCA_034768845.1 Heliamphora exappendiculata | reverse complement strand
CCGCCCGGCGCGTACGCAGACAGAGGGGTGGAGCGCGAGAGTGGGACACATAAAATATCCTAAGGTTTATGGGATATATTTTGTTATCTATGTTGATTTGGGATTCATACGTTTGAAAGGTTTCATCCCAATAGGGAGCTAGGTGAAGTCGCCGAGAAGGGGGTCTTTTCCTTAAAAATAGATGACTTAGTTGAAGTGGACAGACCAGGTCCTTTTTTCAAATTACACAAGCGTTTCCTTAGATGAGGCAGTATATCATTTTCAGGGCTTACAGGTTCTCAAATTTTGGATCCTTCTTTTGGCTACTGTCTTGTGATGTGACATGGAGAAATGGTCTTTGTTTCACCAACGGGTCATCGGGAACTGATTTTCATTTCTTTCCATTTCACAATTATAGTTAATTTTCTGAGTTCTGCATTCCTGAATATAACTATTGAATTGTGTATTTATGCAGTCAAATACGCCTATCTAAGCAGCTTTTATCATTTGTAGATTAGATATCACTCTCCTGAGGAGGAAATAGCTTTCGGGCCTGGTTGCTGGATGTGGGATTATTTAAGAAGAAGTGGAGCTTCTGGTTTTCTGCTTCCACTTTCTGGTGGTGCTGATAGCTCATCTGTTGCTGCTATAGTTGGCTTCATGTGCCAGCTTGTAGTAAAAGGTCAGCTAAAATCCTAACATATCGTAGCAGTATTCTAGTACTGTCCAAATAATATTCTGCATATCAACTCATAAGTAATTAATTTGGGTTACTCCACTTGTGTCTCTTTATGAATTATAGTTGTTACAGGATAATTGGATCCAGTAGGTGGTGTTTTATCTGCCACTCTTATCCCAGTGATGAATAATTAATGGTGCTTTCAGAAGAAGTGGATGGGCTTTGATCTACTGAGACAATTTGAATCCAATCACTGATTGGTATTCCTGGTGTCATCCAGTAGCCATAGTTTTATCAAAAGTCAAAACAAACTTGAAGGGCCAGAAAGGGCGTCAAGTGACCAGTCTTCTTTATCCGGGGTACCCTAATGCTTTATAAACTCTCCAAAGAGCTGAATCAATTGACAGATATTTGCCCGTGTCAAATATTTGGGATCCACCTTTTGGGAGGATATTATATGCTTCTTATACTTGAAGCTGGATGTGCATTCTGTAAATTACAGACAGTTTTTTTTGAGAAGTATGTCTACACATTCTTGATATTTATGTCCTATTACTGAATAATGATACATAGTATAACACCCTTATTGGTTTAAGCTAAAAAAGTTTGGTAGATTGGAATATAAGGTACAGGGGAAATTATCTTGATCAGGGTCAAGATTTCTAGGGCAATATTATCAAGGAAGCTTACGTGAACGATTAACACCACTAATGAATAAGGACCTCCCCTGTTTTAAAATATATGGTACTAGGATATCCTTCTACTGTCCTCTAGTTTAAAATTTTCTCTGATACTTAAAATTTTCTCTGATACGTGTCAGACAGTTGGATCATCTCTCTGCTTCTTCAGATAAAATTTGAGCAAACTTTCTTAATGTTGATAATATTGCCCCTAGTATTTTGATCATTCTGACTGTTATACAGGGAACGTGCATACATGCCAAAAGACAACGCCCCATATGGAGCTAGTGGCAAAAAGAATTTTGTGTAGATTACGTCAAGTAGTGGAGATAAGCATTGTTTAGCTGTGCAACTGTGGTTTTCCAACAGTCCTGGGCTGTTTTGGAGCTCTTATCCTGCAGTCATGTTTATCTTTTTAGGGTTCAAAGCTATAAATTTGCTCTTGGTTTCAGGGGCTAATTTCTCTTCAAATTTGTGTAAATTATAATATAAGGAACCAAAAAAAAAAATCATTTTCTATCCTAGAGCCCTGAACTAGGTGTCGTAAATGTCCTTTCTGATTGTTATTAATCTCTTGATGTTGACTTGTGCATGCAGAAATTGCAAATGGGGATGAACAAGTCAAAGCTGATGCTATAAGAATTGGCCATTACACCAATGGACAGTTTCCTACTGATAGCAAAGAATTTGCGAAACGCATATTTTACACGGTATTTATGGGAACTGAAAATAGGTGGGTATATGTAAGCATAACATGTTCTTTACACTTCCTATTAACTTTTACGCATTTGGTCTCTCATTAAATTTTCCTTGCACCAACGCTCGAGCACACTGGGTAACCTAAGTGATATTGAGAGTATGCCTATACTTTGTTGTTGCACAAAATAAATAAAGAGTTTTATTTTGAAGGTCGTTTTTTCACATCATTGCAAAGACTTTATGGGGGGTGATGGCAACTTAGCATCTTTTGTTAGTGTTGTCGGATGCCTTACCATTCATTTGCCAATTATCTGAATGTGGACTCTGCCTTCTCTTGTTTGTATTCCTGAAAATTCCCAAGCACTACAGAAATTTTATTGCTCATTCAGTTTGATTTTGAACCGCCTAAATTTTAGCTCTTGCCAGAAATGCTGGTTTTTTGGGATTGTTGCCCATCTAAACCAAACCTTATGGCTATCCTTTTTGGGTCCAAGGAAGCCATTAAATTTGATTTCATGTCAAACAATAATTTGTGAAAGGATTTTGAGAGAGAGAAATTGATAGTTTGGTGACTTTTCAAGTTTATTGGCTTCTGAATTTTGTACTTTTTTCCTTCTTAGACATTGGAAATGAAAATCTAAAGTCTTTGTGTGTATCATTGATCAATAAGGGGGTTTGTTCATTACAGTTCTGAAGCAACAAGAATGCGGGCAAAGGTGCTGGCAGATGAAATTGGTTCATGGCATCTTGACGTTTGCATAGATGGTGTTGTTTCTGCCCTGCTTTCTCTGTTTCAAACGCTTACTGGAAAGAGACCACGCTACAAGGTAAAAGGGTTGAAATTACTCTGAGTTACTGTTTAAATTGTACCAAATTTGTTTTCTCATATGATGCACAAGATTGCAGCTTATGGATAAAAACTTGGCATTGGCATCTCTTATGTTTCCAAATAAATCTTAGGCTAGTTTTATTTTGCATGATTTTTACTTATGTGCCTGGTCGACAGCGTGTTCATGCATTTCACTCTGTATGTTGGGCCCACCATTGTATTGATAACGATGGAATGTTTTTACCTTCATTTGCCAACTCGCTGCCACCAGTACATATTGATCAGCATAAGCAATTGCTTTCTCAGTGAGCGTTTTGACATGATTTTATTTTCACAGGTAGATGGGGGATCAAACATTGAAAACTTGGGGTTGCAAAACATTCAAGCTCGAATAAGAATGGTGCTGGCATTTATGTTAGCGTCACTTATGCCTTGGGTTCATAACAAGCCAGGTTTTTATCTGGTGCTAGGTAGCTCCAATGTGGATGAAGGATTGCGTGGTTACTTGACGAAGGTATTCTAGAATTACTTTTACCTAGTCTGATATCGAAACTATTGTTATAGCAGGTTTTTTGCTCTTGAGCAAACTATTCCTTTTAAACTACTGAGTTCTGACCTTGATTACACCATTTATTGAAGGTATCACTTTCCAAAAAGAAAATGTATGACCCGTGAAATATGCTTACATACAGGAAATGATTTGGGGATAATTAAGTGCTTTAGTGGTTTACTAAACTAAGTTCTCTATACAGTTTTGGTGAACTCAAAAATAGTATTGATAAGTAATTTATGCATTTTTCAACTAGCATTTATGATGTTTGTATGACTAGTAACTCATCTGTAATTAACTGATTTTCTTTACAAGGATTGCATTATTCCTTCTTGTGCAGTATGATTGCAGTTCAGCAGACATAAATCCAATTGGAAGTATTAGTAAGCAGGATCTTCGTAGATTTTTGCGGTGGGCTGCCACCCATCTTGGCTATGCATCTTTAGCAGAAGTTGAAGCGGCTCCTCCCACTGCTGAATTGGAGCCCATACGGTCCAACTACAGCCAGGTATTTAATTTAGGACATCTCTACACTTGATATTTCTTTCTTCTTAAATGTGTATTTCTTCTGTGAAAAGTTATGTGATTAAGATATCAATAATCACAGAGAACCTTCTGTTACTACATGTTCCATGTTTTAACCCTTCAAAGGTTAGTAATCTTTAAAGGATTCTTTCTCTTTATTTAGTCTTGGCTTGAAACGTACAGGTAGGATTTGCCTTTTTTCGTTTCGAAACTTCTGATGAGGGGTAGTTACTTCTATTTTTCCTTCATTCTTCAGAAGTCTCCTTATTTTTCCTTTTAGTTTCATAGCACCTCTGTCTTAAAATATGTCCAAGTTTCGAGTCATTCATCAAATTTAAGTTTGCGTGGATGGACAGATTACAGTATAGGATTCATGCCTACCAGCATGAGCATACGTCATGGTCCAACAAGGAGACTGCTTTTAAGTTTGTGTGAATGGACATATTACAGTTTAGTATTCATGTGTACCAACACAAGCATATGTCATGGTCCAACAAGGACACTGCTTTTGCTTTGATCTATTAGTATTTTTCCTTCCATCCTTTACACAGCCTCCAAAACTAGGGTAAAATGTTGATAACGGTTGTTCAATTAGGTTATCTTGACCAAGTAGGTCGGAAGGACCCATCTGATGACTGGCTATGGATCTTATCCACGAATTATTTGCGATGGCATTTAACTAGACCTGTATTCTTATCCACTCCCTCCAACAATCTGATAGATCGAATTGTATGGATCTTCTTGATATTGACGACCTGAAAAATTTGTTTGAAGTTTGCATTGTTGTTACTCATATATGAAATCAAAGGAAGTTCTAGAGTTATGTAAATCTATTGTCTTTTTTTTTTTTTTTTTTGAAACAGCTAGATGAAGTGGACATGGGAATGACATATGAGGAACTTTCAGTCTATGGAAGGTTGAGAAAGATTTTTCGATGCGGTCCTGTATCCATGTTCAAGGTTTGTTTTAAACTTCCTAGTGCCACCTATAAAAGCCTCATCAACAGTGATGAGTGGCTATTATACTTCATTGTAGCTATTCTTATATTTTCCTTTACCTTTTCCTTTTACTTCAAAATCCTTACAAATCTACTATCCAAACACAACTTTAGTTCATTTACTAATTAGTTTCAGAAGAAAACATGGTAGCATAGCTTTATGACTTGGGAGAACTTTGCCAACATTGAATACGTGGTTAACAAATCTTGCTTAGTACTATTTATCTTATATTGATAAGTTAAGAGGTTTATTTTTAAAATACTTAAAAGGCTCCAAAACAGAAAGCATCAAGATTTATATAAACTCCCATTCTTGAAACTATATGAAGAATTATTTGACAGATATGTTTGTCATCTGCATTCATGTGCTTGACTTGACATGTCAAGATTTGTTGTAGACACAAGTTTGACATAACTAACATTTTCTTAATTAAAATTAGAAGTTTTGGGACATCTTGAATGTGAGGTTGTTTGACATTCAACTTTCAGTAGGTGGAATGAGCTTGTTTGCCTATTACATCTTAAATCTATAAGGTTATGAGCTTTCATTATGCTTATCACTTGAATACCAAATGCATTTTTTTTACAATGATCTTTCTTCTTCTAGAATCTCTGCTATAAATGGGGTGCAAGTCTGACTCCATCAGAGGTGGCTGATAAAGTGAAGCACTTCTTCAAATACTACTCCATTAATCGACACAAAATGACCGTGTTGACACCTTCATATCATGCTGAGGTATGTGATAGAGTGCATAGTTAAGAAGTAAAACTGAATTCCAGCTTCGAATTTCTTTCAAAGCTTATCCATCCCCCCCACCCCCGCTCCCGCCTGGTTTTATGTAGAGTTACTCGCCAGAGGACAACCGGTTTGATCTTCGCCAATTCCTATACAATGCAAGATGGCCGTATCAATTTCGGAAGATTGATGAACTGGTACATGAGTTTGATGGTGAAAAGACCGCTCTTACAAAAATAAGTGACCAGGAAAAAACGAACATTCTACCAGATCGCGGTATGGGAGTTGTGGCAGCAGGATCAGGCGATCCCAAAGCTGGACTCTGAAAGTTTTCAAGTGATGGCTGCAAGTTCACTGTTGAAACTCTTTAGGTAGAAATGAAATTGTGTGGCAATCTTTTTACTATGCCTATTTATGTGATTAAAGCATGGAAGAACTTTCTGGCCCCAACCCCTAGTTGCAGTTTTAACTTCTAATTTATCCATTGTAATAGAAGAAATAACATCAACATTTTTTTTATGTTGTAATAATGAGTTCAATAGAAATGTTAATGTAAAACCAAGACTCTTGTGAATTAGAAGAGCAATGGCAGATGTGATGGGTGTGGATTGTGAGAACAAAATCAATTTTTAGCACACGGTTGCCCTTATTCTGGATCATACCATGACCTGTTTTGGGAAAGAAGATTTTATCTTAGCAAACAAAATGCAGCTAAAAGACGTTAACATCTATGATATCCAAAAAAAGAAAAACAAAAGGTATATATCTATATATCATCGCACAAAGCCCCTTTCGAGTAGGCATATGATGCTGCGTCAATGTACAATCCTTGTCCAAAGAAATGCGCATGAGGGCTATACCTATTTTAACTACAAAAGATCCCAATATTTTCCGCTGCAAACTTCATGTCAAGAGGTTATCATGGGCAGGAAATGCTATATACTGTATGAGAAAAATTGGCACTGGATTAGTGGTTGTGGCAAAAAATATTGTCTGAAAAGAGATCTTAAGATTAGGGGGAAAAAACATATTACAAAGTAAAAAAACAAGAAATATTCCTTAAAGTATCTTCACCTCTAAAAAATAAGAAACATGCAAAGAGGGAAATCTTTCCCAGGCTTCAAGCATCACAAAAATTACAGCCAAAAGACTTCCATGGACGTAGAAGCTCACATTTGTTGCTCTCTTCACTAAACAAAATTCCTGGGATTCCTAGAGCTCATCATGGGAGTCATCGTCCTCTGATCCTTCTGATCCGGCACCTGGGGCACCACTGGATCTCTGATAAACAGCTGTGATGATTGGATTACAAACAGCTTCCACCTCTTTAAGCTTCTCCTCATAGTCCTCTTTCTCGGCAGTCTGGTTGTCATCCAGCCACTCGAGGGCCTCCTTCACAGCCGTCTCAATCTTCTCCTTCTCATCAGACTCGAGCTTGTCTGCAAGCTTATCTTTGTCACTGATTTGGCTCTTCATGTTATAGACATAAGTCTCAAGGCTGTTACGAGCATCAATCCTCTCCTTGACCTTCTTATCTTCCTCTGCAAATTCTTCTGCCTCTTTAACCATACGATCAATCTCTTCTTGGCTCAAACGGCCCTTGTCATTGGTGATGGTAATCTTCTCTGATTTACCAGTGCCCTTATCTTCGGCCTTGACATTTAAAATACCATTTGCATCCACTTCAAAGGTGACTTCAATTTGAGGAGTTCCCCTGCCAAAACAAAGGATTTATTACTATTAAGATTCCAACGACAGCTAAACCAATTTTAGCTAAAATTGAACAAAATGGACTCAGCTAACCTTGGCGCTGGAGGAATTCCAGTAAGATCAAATTTACCAAGAAGTCTGCAATCCTTTGTGAGACTCCTTTCACCTTCAAAAACCTGGTAACATAATAAGAGCAGCAGCTCAAGTTAAGAATAACCATGTATATAATCAAGGTTCACCGTATTTTTCCCTTTTCAGTCTTAGGGAGGGTGGGGTGAATAAATATTAAGGCAAGTATATGGTACCTGAATGGAGACAGTGGTCTGCTGATCCTGGTAAGTGGTGAAAACTTGAGATTTCTTGGTCGGAATGACGGTGTTCCTAGGAATCAACTTGGTCATCACCCCACCAACAGTTTCAATCCCAAGGGTGAGAGGAGCCACGTCCAGGAGAAGGATATCTGCGTAGAGCACATTACACCACACATTAGTCACCAAATGTAAGATTGGCCTTCTGAACTCCCAGAATGGTAGTTATGACTTTCATCATATAAATCATAATTGTTAACAAAAAAAATAATAACACAAGTAATACCTTTGGTCTCATCTCCACCCTCGCCACTCAATATGCCTCCTTGTACAGCAGCACCATAAGCAACTGCCTCATCAGGGTTCACTCCCTTGTTTGGCTCCTTCCCATCAAAGTAATCCTTGAGAAGCTGTTGAACTTTGGGAATTCTTGTGCTTCCACCAACAAGAACAATTTCATCTATCTGGTTCTTCTCCAATCCAGCATCTTCCATGGCCTTCCTCACAGGTCCCATGGTCTTTCTGAACAAATCATTGTTTAATTCTTCAAATCGAGCTCGGGTCAATGGTTCTGAGAAATCCGTACCATCAAAAAGTGATTCAATTTCCACCCTGACTTGGTGCTGACTGCTCAAGGCTCTTTTTGCAAGCTCACTTTCTCTCCTCAGTTTCCCAAGAGCTCTGTTGTCCTTGCTGATGTCTTTTCCATGCTTTTTCTTGATCAATTTGATGAAATACTCCATAATCCTCTGGTCAAAATCCTCACCTGCAGGAAAGAGAAATTTAACAATGCCACAATGACAAATATGTTTCCCTTGTACACTTATCCTTTCAGTTTTACTCATGGAATAAACAAGAAAGATGAAAATTTTAGTTTATGCTACCATTAATATGCTGTTCGCAAATAATAGTTGTTGAAGCCACTATGGTATTTTATCTTTTTCATTTATCAAAAGAGAGTTCTGAGAAATATGAATCATGAAAGATTATTACTAACAAAGATTGTCCTACCTCCAAGATGGGTGTCACCATTTGTGGCAAGGACCTCAAAAACACCATTATCTATGGTCAAGACACTGACATCAAATGTCCCACCACCAAGGTCAAATACCAGTATGTTCTTTTCACCACCTTTCTTGTCCAATCCGTAGGCAATAGCTGCGGCAGTTGGTTCATTTATAATTCTAGCCACATTCAGCCCAGCAATAATACCAGCATCCTTGGTAGCTTGCCTTTGGGCATCATTAAAGTAGGCTGCAGTTTGCAATTAATGTAGACGGTAAGTGCCTTGACACGGCTTTTCACAAATAATAATTGTAATAAGAAGAGTTCTACTCACCAGGAACAGTTACAACAGCATCCTTGATTTTCTTCCCAAGGAATGCTTCAGCAGTCTCCTTCATTTTAATTAAAATCATAGCACTTACCTCCTCGGGGCTGAATACCTTAGTCTCCCCATCCTTAATCTTAACTTGGATATAAGGCTTTCCATCCTTGTTTACAATCTGGTAAGGAACAAGCTTCATATCCCTTTGGACCTCCTTGTCCTCAAACCTGAAATCAATTAGGTAAAAGCGCTCAAAGATTATTCTCCTAAACATCATAACTTGCCTATGGACAAAGTAAGCTCCTTACTTTCTTCCTATAAGTCTCTTGACATCAAAGATGGTCCTTTCGGCATTTACTGCAGCTTGATTCTTTGCAGCCTCACCAATTAGTCTCTCAGAATCGGTGAAAGCAACCCATGATGGGGTAATACGGTTTCCCTGGTCATTTGCTATGATCTCAACATGACCATTTTTGTAAACACCGACACACGAATAGGTTGTTCCAAGGTCTATCCCAATGACAGTACCCAACTTTGTGGCTTCCTCTTTGGCAATGGAAATTGCAGATAGACAACCTGTTAGGCAAAAATATGGACATTCAATAACAGATTATATAGTTAATCTTATTAACACTAAGAACTAAGTTCAGTCATTCCTCATTAGCAAGAGACAATATAGAACTCATGATAGAAAATAATGTATTATTATCCAAGTTATTCAGACAGCTGTTTCAAAATCAAACAGCTATAAATAGAATGAAAGAAATGCAGTAAATGCACAATTTAGTTCATTATGATACCAATATGGGAAGACATGACTAAGAACATGGCATAATTCAATTACAAGCCAAAGTGATAGCAAATAATAATAATGCTTCTCTCCCTCCCATGCGCGTCTTCAGTAAGCCTCAAGAGTTGCCCTCAGCATTATTGTTAAAACAACAAAGTGAAACTCAATACATGTCAAGTCCAGGTCCATGTTTCGTCAATCCAATGTCTTTGATAACAACCAGAGGATCAATAGGTTGCCATTCATTGTCGGTTCATGGAAACAGTTTATAGCCTGCTGAACGGTGATCCACTGCTCTCTCCGATGCCTCTTTCTATGTCCCCGTCAATGCTATTGGTCCTGGGAGCCACTTGTGATGAAATGGACAGCCCCAAAAATCAATAGTATCCAAAGGGACAGCAAAGGAGAAACGGAGGGGGTAGAGGATCTGCATTCCTAGCCTATGTGACTTTGCTAGCACGTAATGGAAACAAATGTGCACTTGGTCAGGTTCTGTTCAGATTTTCAAATTCCTAATTCATAACTAATAAGGAAAAACTCATCAATGCTAAAGACTTGCGCAATCATCACGCCTACTCGAGTTCTACATCGCAAAATTAGTAGAGAAAGCCGCCGATCGTCATCAGATCTACTAAAATGCGTATATATACATATATAATATATATACATGAATAATGAGGATACAAATTCATCGACTAATTGATTTAAGAGCAGTGGAAAAGATTAAAAAAAATCTACAACTACAGAGTCAGATCTAGTATCAAATTGTGGTGGCACATAACATAAGAATATGATCTGCTAGCAAATACAGAGAAGCATGTAATTACCGAAGAGGACGATTGCCAATACGATGAAAGAGCTGCTGCTGCTCCTCCACGAGCTGCCCATGGCTTCTCTCTCTCTCTCTCTCTCTCTCTTCTCTCGAGACTATATATATGTACGCAGAATCAGAGAGATTTAGGACGAATGAGTTTTTTGTGTAGGATTGGTTTTTCACACAAAGGGCTTGGGGTTAATTAACATCGCGCTCGACGTCCCTCGAATTTTAATTATAGCGATTTGGCATTGGCTGCCCTGCCCGCTTCTTTTGTAAACACGTTTGTGTAAGATCGCGAATGAGAATGGATTAACATGTCATTGATGATGCCGTGTACCAATCATATTTAGAGGACTGATTCATTCGGCCAATGAAAATATATCTCCCGTTGGGATGGTCTTGGCCGTTTGTTTACATTACGTGTCCATTGACTACTCGCCGTCTTATTCAATCCTTAGATTGGGACGTCACTTTAGCTAAATTAAGGCTTTATTTGATGGTAGATTGAGGAAGATTAATAATTAGATAAGATTAGTATAAAAATTATAAATAAAATTAAATTTGTAATAAGATTGAATTAATAATTCATATATTTAATTTATATAGGATTAGATAATAAATTATATCAATACATGTTTAATTTGCACACATGAATTAAATTTATAGTTTTTTAACATTCCAATATTACACAGTTTGTTATAATTTAGGTGATAAAAATTGAAAGGGTAAAGTATCAATTAAATGTTCAATACTATGAACTGAATTCCCAATACCACCATATTCTAAGTTTTTAACTAATAATCTAACTCATTTGTGGTGAAATAAACACTAGTATAATGGATCCACAACACTTTGTTAATCTAAAGAGAATTAGAACTCATATCAAACATTTAAGCATGGCCTAAAAATTTTGCATTTTGCCAAATTTTTATTACCTAGTGGAGAACTCTTAAATGTTTTTGATTGATGTCAATGTTATTGTAACTAAATAGTATTTTTTTACTTTTTATTGTGAAAATTATAAATTCGAGTAATAAGGTGAGGAGTTAGAGGGGATTGACATTCTCTTTTTCTTATGCTAAGATAATTTAAGTGTTTTTTTTGTGACAAAAATTGTTATTAGTTGATAAAGTAGGATTATTCGTTTTAGTCTTAGCGATTTATCCTACATTAGGGTAGCATGGCATTTTCTTGTTGGTGCTCTACTTGCACCACACACAAAAAAAAATCAATGTAATGGCTTCTTAAATGTTGCATTTTCCAAATGAGTATATATCTATACTATTATATTAAAAGAGAGTACCCACTTGATGTTTTCCAAATAAAAATTTGTGTGAATTTTTCTTAACTCAAAAATTTCATTAAATGATTCTTCTATAACTTATTTTATTTTAAAGCATTCGCGACACAATTTAAAAATCACTTATTTGATTTTTCTAATTTTATTTGTAAGTGAAAAAAACTAAAACTAGAAGATGGAGCCTAGAAGACGGTGAATAAACCAATTCAAAAATTAACTTTAATTTAAAAAGTACTTAAAAATTCTTTCAAAATTCTTTCTAACTATTTTACACTAATCAACATAAAAAATCACAAACACAACCACCAACATAGGCGATGGAGATAAGATTTAATGTAGAAACTTATTTATATCATATTTTCGCAAAAACTTATCAACAGAAGAATTACTGTTCCTTCAAAACGAAGTAAAGGTGCTTTAATAAACTATGTTGAGGCATGTTATAAATAATATCGAGAAGAAACACTGTTAACAAAATTAAGACAGATGTAATTGTAAACCGCTTATACGCTTCCACTAGTAAAACGATTGAAGACAATACCTACAATTCAAGAAATGAAGCAGTTATATTTTTAAAATTCAAATGGAAAATTACAACGCCTATAAATAGGCTTAATCGTGGAGACAAAAGATGATCAACTACCGGCATCAACCTCTTTATTTTAACTTGTTAGCATTAGAATTTTGGCATTTCAATTTCTTTGCATTGTGATTTTTTTATATTCTTTAGCAATAAAATTTCTTTTTCTTTTTCTTTTTCTTTTTCTCTTTCTCCAAAAGTTTGTGTTTGGTTTCAAGTTTCTTCTAGTGAATTCTTAAAACAAGATTTTGAATCTCAACACAGTTGCTTGATAAGATATTTTTCTGTCGATCTTAACGAAAAATAATTTTATTTGGTTAACAATTTTTTGTACGCTCCATGAAATAACATACTAAGTTGAAAAAAATTGTAAACACACGAAGGCAAGACAAGGTGGTTCAAGAAAAAGTGGCCTCCATATAGGCTAACAATGAGGCAAACATCAACAAACATCCAACGACTGAACATCATGAAGTTAGCTAATCGATCTAGTGGCCAAAAATCTTTTACTATGCATGAGATCATGCAACAACTCATATAGGTATTTTCAAACACCAATACTAAAAGAAATCAAGAGTTGGTTTTCAGCAATGAAAAATACCATAAGTGGCCCTGAACAAAAAGTGGCATCAACGGTCAATCCACCTGTCAAGGTTAATGCCAACTTGCCACATATAAGGACACCAGTGGAGCCTCAAAGACCATCAACGGTTCCATAATGGGCTATTAACAATAGGACCTGATCAAGAAAGGAATGTTGCAATATTTGAAAGAGAAATAAGTGATGAAAGTTGACAGTGATCATTTAAATTTCCAACATGATCAATGTCAATATGATTTTAGCCAACTTGCACAAAATTAGAAACTTGTCTAGTGTTGTGATGCAAGACAAGCCTAATAAAGGCAAGCAAAAGATGGCTTAGAATGTAGGAGACAAGTATGTGTGTAAGAGGTGTAGGATAGAGATCAAAGAAGTGGAGGCAGTGATAGTAGATAAGAAAATGAAGACATGTTTTGATTATGTTGTTCTTAGGTTTAATACCATGATAGGAGGTGATTTGCAAATTTACAATGGGGCTAAGTTATTCTATAAAGTCCAAATTATGTGATCTTTGATCCATGTGATCTTGACATGTATTGACCAAATAATTGATCATTTTTAATAATAGGAGATCATATAAATCATTGTAAGCCTAAATTGTAATGCTTTAAGAATTTTGGAAGACGGCAAGTCCAATGGCCACATTGGAGATCAGGCCCATAAATTACCGTTGAATCCATAATCTATAGATGTACGTTTATTCTTGTTAAATTTACGTACACCAAATCGTACTTGACTGCCAACAGAATCTATTACGAACTTCAACTCTTGAGAATTCACCTAAGAGATACTATGAACAATGATGAAGGTAAAAAAAAAAAGACTAAGCCTTGATAATTTTTAAAAAAGCTTTATTGATCTATGATCATCTAAAATATCATCATGCAATCAAAACCTCTTTTAAAAATCCTAAAAAAAGTTTTTCTTCAATTTGCAGTGCAAGGAGAGAGATTGGCTCAAAAACTTGTGGTTGCAAAAATCTTAGCAGCAATTTAAAGCAGTCTCGCGAAACAGATCAATCGATCGTCTGACCACCAATCGATCGGTGGTTGATCCATATCGATTTGTGCATCAAGCTACCTTATTAAGGTTGCAATATATTTGTCGACCAATAGATCAGTATTTTTCATCGATCGATTGGTCGATCAATTCGTCTAGCATATCTTACGATATAATTATTCAAACTCTAAATCACTTTATAATTTGCATTTATAGAAGATGAAATACAAGTAAATTGAAGATAAACATCACAAAACGATTAATGAGTGTTTTTCGAACGAATTGTAACCTAACGTATTATCAAAATTCTAACAAGATGAATTCAAAATTTTATTATTATGAGTTGAAAAGATGTTAAGCATTCAATATTGCTCTTTCGGTATTAATTTTTTTTAATATTAATTTTTGTATTTAATAAGTTATTTTTATTTTTACACATCTAAAAAATAATATTTTAACAATACGTTGTTTCAAAAAAAATTATTTTGACACTAATATACTAAAGAAGCAATACAATAATATGCATGATGTGCAACACATAGCATAATTAGAGACCAATGACGGAAAAATAAATAAACTATTAATAAGAGTATGATTTGTGCTAAAAGTACGATTTTAGCGTGACTGTGTCGATAACGGCAAGCAGATAAACATGCAATAAATTGATTAATTTTTTATTAAAAAAATATTTTTTTATTTTATAAGAAAACTTTTTGAAAATGATTTGTTTTAATTAGTATAGAAAATAATTATTTTTATTTATTATAAAGAAAATTTGAAGAATAAATTATTTCCTACTAGTATAAAAAAATAATCTTTTCTCATTTATCATAAGAAAAAAAAAATTAAAAATTTATTTTCCATTAGTACAAAAAATCAACGTTATGTGGGAAAAAATATTTTCTATTAATATAGAAAATAAACGTTTTCTTATTTACTATAAAAAAAACTATTAAAATAATTTATTTTCTATTAGTATGAAAAATAAAATTTTTAAAAATTATTTTTAATTAGTATAGAAAATAAACAAGAACTCATTAAAAAGATTATATTTTCTATTAGTATAGAAAATGATCCTGAACTTTGATAAGTGATTTTGTTTTCCAATAGTATAGAAATTAATCATTTTATTTGGAAAAAAAAATTTATTTTTTTATTAATATAAAAAATAACCATGGACTTTAAAATATAATTTTATTATCTATTAATATAAAAAATATAGTATATTACACTTACACTCTCTGTATTTAAAAATTATATCACTGACACCCCTTTAATTTCTGAAATATCAGTGCACCTCCTTATATTTTTATTTTTATAACACTTAGATTCAAAAGTTAATTTTTCGTTAACTTTTGAACGGAAAATACTGTTTCAACAGTGTTTTTAATGTTTTTAGTTTTTTTTTTAATTATAA
>JAOTRH010000008.1:12890188-12910665 GCA_034768845.1 Heliamphora exappendiculata | reverse complement strand
TTTCCATGCTTTTTCTTGATCAATTTGATGAAATACTCCATAATCCTCTGGTCAAAATCCTCACCTGCAGGAAAGAGGAATTTAACAATGCCACAATGACAAATATGTTTCCCTAGTACGCTTATTATCTTTTGAGTTTTTACTCATGGAGTAAACAAGAAAGATGAACATTTTAGTTTATTCTACCATAAATATGCGGTTCACAAATAATAGTTGCTGAAGCCACCATCTTATTTTATCTTTTGAATTTATCCAAAGAGTTTTCTGAAAATAAGAATCATGAAAGATTATTACTAACAAAGTTTGTCCTACCTCCAAGATGGGTGTCACCATTTGTGGCAAGGACCTCAAAAACACCATTATCTATGGTCAAGATACTGACATCAAATGTCCCGCCACCAAGGTCGAATACAAGTATGTTCTTTTCACCACCTTTCTTGTCCAATCCATAGGCAATAGCTGCCGCAGTTGGTTCATTTATAATTCTAGCCACATTAAGCCCAGCAATAACACCAGCATCCTTGGTAGCCTGCCTTTGGGCATCATTAAAGTAGGCTGCAGTTTGCAATTACAGAGCGATTGTAAGTGCCTTGGCACGGCTTTTCACAAATAACAATTGTAATAAGAAGAATTCTACTCACCAGGAACAGTTACAACAGCATCCTTGATTTTCTTCCCAAGGAATGCTTCAGCAGTCTCCTTCATTTTAATTAAAATCATAGCACTTACCTCCTCGGGGCTGAATACCTTAGTCTCCCCATCCTTAATCTTAACTTGGATATAAGGCTTTCCATCCTTGTTTACAATCTTGTAAGGAACAAGCTTCATATCCCTTTGGACCTCCTTGTCTTCAAACCTGCAAATCCAAATCAATTAGGTAAAAAGCCTTCAAAGATTATTCCCGTGAAAACCATAACTTGATTATGGACAAAGTAAACTCCTTACTTTCTTCCTATAAGTCTCTTGACATCAAAGATGGTCCTTTCGGCATTGACTGCAGCTTGATTCTTTGCAGCCTCACCAATTAGTCTCTCAGAATCAGTGAAAGCAACCCATGATGGGGTAATACGGTTTCCTTGGTCATTTGCTATGATCTCAACGTGACCATTTTTGTAAACACCCACACACGAATAGGTTGTTCCAAGGTCTATCCCAATGACTGTACCCAACTTTGTGGCTTCCTCTTTGGCGATCGAAATTGCAGATAGACAACCTGTTATGCAAAAATATGGACATTCAATAACAGATTATATACTCATGATAGAAAATAATATATTATTATCAAGTTATTCAAACATAATGCTGTTTCAGAATCAAAACAGCTATATATAGAATAAAAGAAATGCAGTAAATGCACAATTTAGTTCATTATGATACCAATATGGGCAGACATATCTAGGAACATGGTATAATCCAATTACAAGCCAGAGTGATAGCAAATAATAATAATGCACTGTCCCTCCCATGCGCATCCTCTGTAAGCTTCAAGGGTTGTCAGCATTAGTTTTAAAACTTTGAAAGTGTATTTTGGTTATCTATTCTATATAAAAATCCAGAAGAAGCCTTTTTTCCTCCTCTCATCGCTCTTGTAATGAGATTACAATTTTACCCTTAGTTAATAGAAATTTTATAATTTTGTGCTTTTGTTTCAATCATAATAACATCTTTATCAAATTTTATTTATTAGCACATGTATCATTATTCCAATTCATGTATCATTATTGCATCAGTGTAATAGGCAAATAGTGATTACACATCCTTTTTACTTTTAACTCTCGTAATATGATATTTTACAACGTAATATCTGTTATCAGAATTTATAACTAGTTGAGATTAATTATATAATAATTTCGCCGTCGCTGGCACCAACATCTTCCTCCGGCGACGAACATTGAAATACCTTAGTCCAGTCTTTCGACTTCTTCCAGCTAGAGGAAATGCATCTCAAGTACATCAATTAGTAGGTATGAGAGGAATAATGTCGGATCGCCAAAGACAAATGATTGATTTACTCATTCAAAGAAATTTCTGAAGTGAAAGTAAGGAATTGCCTTGTCTGATTCGTAAAGTGAGAAGTACTTGTCCCTACCATAATGATTCGGAAAGCGATAACTCTAATTCCGTTTTCCTCATCCGCTCCTCATTTTGAAGTGAAAAGTGAGTTGCTCTTCATGGCTGAGCTCCAAGGGCTGGTCGTCGCATGCCGCCAAACTTCACCTCTGCATTCAAAACCCTAAACCTCTACATCTAAAATTTTTCATCAACTCCTTATCGACCATTCTCCAACCTTTGTATTCGAATATTTGAAAACCCTAGATCTACCGCCAAAAACCCTACCTTTGCATTCAACCTGTTATTTAGTGTTGTTCGAAACCCTAGCCAACCACCAAGAAGCTAGCGTTGACCCCGTCTCTTGCACTACCGACCATCGATGGGGTTGACCATCGACTTTCTGAGCATTGGCAACCAAAAATGAGATTACCGAACCTCTTTTCTATATCATTGACCATTAACAACCTTGCCGGAGTCCTCCACTAGCACCGGCAACTTCGCCGCCTCCTCCACCAACACCGACGACCTCGCCGGAATCTTTGAAATTGTCTTTCATTAGCTTTGGCATCCAAATCTCAAGTCTAGAGTTTGTTTTAAAATTTGATTGGTTGATTCTATTGCTTAAAAATCTGGTTCATTTTATCTCTTCTCTTCTGATTTCGATATGTGGGAGGATAAATTGCAAGCTATTAACATCTAACTCAATAGAACCAACTATTTGTATTGGTCCAATGTTATGAAAAGCTTTCTTCTTTGAAAGGGGAAATGAGGTTATGTAACAGGCTCAACCGTTCGACCTATGGATTCAAAAGTCAATGGGCATGACGTATCTATTGTAGTTTGAGACATTGAGAATTTACAAGTACTTACCTAGTTTCATAGCTCTGTGTAGCCAAGTATCGGCATAAATTTCTTAAAATACACAACCACCAAGCATGTGTGGGATTATTTACACAATATATACCTTACATCAAATTTTGGCAAATAATGAGTCGAAAATGGCTATTCAAAGTGTCAAGCGGAATGACAAATCAATTCAACAATTTTATTATGAGATGACAACTTATGGGGTAATATTAATTAGCACTTATAAAACCTTCTAGCTTGCACTTGCCAAATAATTATCTTCAGTATCAAGAAAAATATAAACTAATATAATTTCTAATGGCCCTTCTTGACCGGCTTGAGCCACTTCGTGGTGCTATTCTTCATCGTTCCCTATTGTCTTCCGTTGATTGGGCTATTTGCGAACTTATTACAGAAGAGACACGATTCAAGATTGTTCAAATAACTATTCCTTCTTAGTCAGTTTTTGTAGTAGGTGTTACTTCTTGTCCGTCACTGCTACCTACTCCCTCCCCTCATCCGATTCAGGTCACAGGAAAACTAAAATCACATATTGCAATGGATAAGTGTAGTTTCTACCATCAAGGGGGTAATAAGAAGACTGTATGTCCTAAGCTAGCACAGAAGGGACACCTTTCCTCTGGTCCATTCTCGTGTACCATGCCTAGTTCATACTGCTCTTGTTGCACATGCATCCAATGGCATAACATCTCTTCCAACTCAGTCGTTGATAGATATGTTTCATTAATTTTAGGCTATGCTTGCCTCTTTTAGAACTCAGTCACATGCTTCTATGACTACTTCTCATTCATATATGCATAGTTCTTCTCATGTATTTCACCCTTAACTTAGATTTTTGACCCTGGTTCTTCCCATTATACGACATAAAATATGTCCAATCTTAGTAATAGTGTTTCCAATTCTTCTCTTATCACTATTCACACTGCAAATGGTTCTCTTTGGTTATTATTTCTATTGGTCCGGTTGTCTCCACCTCGTCATTCTCTTCATTTATTGATTAATGTTTTCTATACAATGCAATTATTTGTTAGTTTACTGTATAGTAATCAACTTTTTTTATTATGGTTTTGATGTCCTTTTCTTCCAATGGAGGTGTTGTTCAAGAACGTATGTCCAAGAATTTGATTGGAATCAAACGTAGAGCTAGAGAGCTTACACATTCCATTGATTTCTTCTGTTGCTATAGCGTCTTTTTCCTTAGATTAGCATTCTTCCCTTTTCACTTTTGGCATTTTCAGTTAGGACATTTCTCTACTTAACGTTCAAAAATTTTAGTGCAATATGGTAGTTTTAGGTAAAATGCCTCTCAGTGTTATTTCTTAATACAATAGTTATAAACTTGCAAAAATATCAAATTTATCTTATAATAAATAAAAAACGTCTATTTCAACCTCTCCTTTCTCTATTATTCATGATAATGTGTGGTGTCCTTCCCCCATTGCACTAAGAGAAACTCAATATACATCAAATTCAAGCTCATGTTTAGTCAATCCAATGACTTTGATAACAATAAGAAGCTCAATAGGTTCCCATTCATTGCCGGCTCATGGAAACAGTTTATAGCCTGCTGAACGGAGATCCACTGCTCTCTCCGATGCCTCTTTCTATGTCCACTTGAATGCTATTGATCCTTGGAGCCACTTGTGATGAAATGGACAGCCCCAAAGATCAATAGTATCAATAGTATCATAGCCTATGCGACTTTGCTAGCACGTAATGGAAACAAATGTGCACTTGATCAGGTTCTGCTCAGAGTTACAAATTCCTAATTCAAAACTAATAAGGAAACACTCATCAATCTAGGCTTCTTTCGATAACGCTTAATGCTTAAAACTTGAGCACTCACCTCTTTCTACCAGAAATATCATTGCAATCATCACGCCTATTTGAGTTCTATGCCAGTATGTTTACAATACATCGCAAAATTAATAGAGAAAGCTTGCCGATCGTCATCAGATCTACTAAAATGCGTATATATGCATAATGAGGATACAAATTCATCGACTAATTGATGTAAGAGCAACGAAAGAGATTAAAATAAATCTACAACTACACAGTGTCAGATCTAGTATCAAATTGTAGTAACACATAACATAAGAATAGGATCTGTAAGCAAATACATGGAAGCATTTCATTACCGAAGAAGACGATTCCTAATACGATCAAAGAGCCGCTCCTCCTGCACCAGCCGCCCATGGCTTTCGTCGCCTCTCTTTCTCTGTCTCTCTCTCGCTCGCTCGCTCGCTCGCTACAGACGATGTATATGTACGCAGAATCAGGAGAGATTTAGGACGAAGTGAGTTTTTTGCGTAGGATTGGTTTTTCACTCAAAGGGCTTGGGGTTCATTGGCATCGCGCGCGACGTCCCTCCAAATTTATAGGGATTTGGCATTAGCTGCCCCGCCTCTCTTGTAAGCACGCCTGTTTATGATCGCAAATGAGAATGATCGAACATGTCATTGATGATGACGTGTACCAATCATATTCAGAGGACTGATTCGTTCGGCCAATGAAAATATAGCTAGCGTTGGGATGATCTTGGCCGTTTGTTTTCACTACGTGTCAATTGACTACTCGCCGTCTTTTTCAATTTTTAGATTGCTTGGGTGACCATAGCTACATTAAAGTTTTGCATTTTGGCGGGGAGTAAAAAAGCTCCGGCCCAGCCGTTCCTCGACCCGGTCCGAGCCCAAATGGCTCTTGTTAAATTTTGGGTTGAGTCAGGCCAAAACTTTTGGGGAGAAATAGACCTAGGCCCAATGTTAAGGATATACGGGCCTGACCTTCGAGGCCAATCTTGGGCTTTTGGGTGGATTTTGAGTTTCTAAGCATACTTTTTTTAAAAAATATAATATATATTTTTTTATTTTTAAAATTGTATTTATAACTTTTAAGGCTTTATATTTATTTTTGTTATAAATTAACTTATTATTAGTAACTTATTGTATATTAGTTATATATAATATTTTAATAAGACAATATTATTTGTAATTAACTTATTAGTACTTATTAATTATTAGTTATTAAGTTATTATGTATTAGTTATTAGTTATTACTTATAATATATTAGGTCTTATTTTATAAACTTGTTTTTGCTGGTATAGTTGTATTAGTATACAACTAAATATATAAAATACAACAAGGTTGAACACTTCAAGTAATTACATGTAATATAAAATTTTATTATTTAAAAAGTAATCATTTACATTATAACTTACAAGTGTATAATTTAAAAAAAAATGTATGACTATAGGTCAAGTACATCCCAACTAAATTGGTACCTACAAGTCTACTTAAACAAAAAAAAATTATCTAATTTAATGATGTAAACAAATAAAATGTAAAATTACAAATATAATAAAATAAAATTTAAATATTCAAAATCAAAAATTTAGTATAAGCTTGACAATTTTTTAGGACTTCCAAATTCAATAGTCTCCGAATCCTTTTTTAGTCTTGTCTTTTCATCCAAATGTTGTTGCTTAGATGATGCGTACAATATGTTGCGAGTGATCGTCAATATTTTTACCATTTTTTGTTTGAGTTTAGATTTATAATCATTTACGACCCGTCTATCTGCACTAAATATTGTCTCATAAACAACTATAGAGATAAAAATTATTAGTATATCACGAGCTATTGCGGATTAGATTGATCATGATAACTCGTGTGTGTTTTCAATATTTAAAAATATTAAAATTATTATTATCGATTTCATCAAGTATGTCTATATAACGTTGGAGTTTTGAGCTAGAACTCCCTTAATATTTAGAAAATCTATTAATTTTTATTTATGAATATATATCCCTACCTCGACCCTCTAGATGAAATGCGAGAGAGTATGACGGTGTTGGTTCTCTATATCGTGATATTATATCAATTTTATATTCATCATATAATTTTTTAAGTGTATTTGAAATTAGTTCAAAATAATTTTGATTATCATAAATTTGTTCTAAAAATATCTTAAATAAGCATCTTTATACGTAGAATCTAATGTTATAGCTATTACAAAAATATATAATGATGAATCCTAATATTTACAAATTTATTTTTTATATTATTAACAATGTTAAAATATTTTTCATTTTGTAAATACTCAAACAAAAAGTTACATTATTTTTGCTAATTGTGGTAAAACAAGTGGAGTAGTAGGAAGCTAAATATAAATTAAAAAAATTGTTGATTGTTGGAATCTGTGAATTTCATTGGTCATTGAAATTCAGATTTCAATAATTTGGACCAATTACAATTGAATTGGCCTTTCAAGTGCAATTGAAGCCTGGAAACCAACAGCCATAAGTGGCTATTGATTTCCAGGGATGTACCCTCCATAATGAAAAATTCAGATGTTTCTTTCTTCACTCAGAGAAGATGAAGAGACAGAGCGAGGTGCTCTGTCGGCATTCTTCTCTCAGAGAAGAGGAAGAGTCAGAGCTGGGAGCTCTGAGGTCTCAGAAGAGGAAGAGGAAGAGACAGAGAAGAAGAAGAGACACGGCCTGGAATTCAATTGCCATAAGTGGCAATTGAATTCTCTGTAGCTATTCAATTTTCTAGGACTCTTCTCCTCCTTCTATAGAGGCTATATAAAGGTATGTCTCTCTCTGAGATAGATACACACAGAACTGTTGAGACACACAGAAAGTTGAGATACAATCCTCAGTTACGGAGCAAGCCGCAATAGAGAGAAAGACAGACAAAGAGCGTTCGTAGCCGGTCCTTGGAGGTGTTCCAGATATCGTGGAGCCGTTTTATCCTGGGAGATTGACGCCGGTGAAATCCCTACAACACCCCCGGTAGGCGGCGAATCATTCTTAAGAAAACTGCGATTGCAGAACTCGATTTGCAAATTCTATTTTATTATTCCTGTTATTTCATTCTCTGTAATTTTAAATTATTGTAAATTGTTGAAAGCTTAATAAAGATGTATTTTCTGGATCCCCGAGTATGTATTTTATTTCGGCGTTGGATATTCTCCCAACATTGATTTATCAAAAAAATTTAAAAAAAATTGTACAAATTTACAATACCTTCATTAGTGGGTGGAGTATAATTATTTATTGATCGGGTTGGCTTTTTTTAATTGCTACTTGTACTATATTATATACAGCATTTTATCTAATTTCTACATTATATGATAATTTTTTAACTTTTAAACCTTTCTCAATGCATATTTTTCTATAAATATATACTATTTTAGCACTGCTATTAATTATTATGATGACTTGCTTTACTCTATTAATCGGTTCATTATATTCGTTAAGACATTCATTGATAATTAAATTTAAAATATATATATGAAACAACGAATATATGAAAATGTAAATTACATTGTAAATATCAAACACATTTATTATAATAAAAAGCATTATTTAAAGTGAGAAAAAATATTTTATGATTAATGGCTCACATATATATTTGTGCTTTAATTTTTATACCTAAATTCTGACCGTGTTATGAATTTCTATAAGTTCAAATGAAATAATTTTTTTATTTAAATTTCAATCATTATCTATAAAATGTATAGTAATGCATTGATATTCTATACCTTATCGTGCTGTTCATAAATCAGAAGTTAAACAAATTTTATTTTTTATATTTTTAATAAGTTTTCTAATTCTAATTATTTCAAAATTTTATAAAATTTTATTTCTAATAGTATTTTTAGAAAAATTTTAAAATTGATGTGTAAACGGGCCCTTATGCTAACTCTTCAAATTTGGGTTCTACACTCATTGTTAAGGTATGTTTACGTTTTACAATATAATCAACTACAATATCTTGTGAGCATATAGGATCATAAGAAAAATTAGCTATGTTACCAATTGGACTACTACCTATTTGTATTTGTGTTAAAATTAAGAAATTTATTTCTAATATGCATATCGACGTGTCTACGTAAGTAACTAGTGCCACTCGCAATGTTATCACTAAGAAATTTATTATAAATTTTATATTTTGTTTTAATAACTACGATACCATCATTTTTAATTTCAATAATTATTTCAAATTATTGTCATACGTTTGAGACTTTTTTATTGACAGATATAGATACAGTTACATCTATAGTAGGGGCAAGAAATGACCAAAACACATACGGTGCCGTAAGAGGTGTTGGACTAGAACCAGTTTCAGTAGGTGAATATATAAAATTATCTAGACTAACTAAATTGGGATGATTAGGACCAAATTTAGGATCCACAAAGAAATAATATAACTTCAAAAATAAAGTAGAATATTCGAATTTTTAAAGTTACAAATAAAATAAAATAGAATAAATTTTTTAAATGAATGCTTTTTTTATAAAAACACCAAAAAATTATAAAAGAAGTTATTATAAAAGAACTAAGAAGATGATAGAAATAAATAAAATAATGTAAAAATTAAATTGCATAAATTAAATCAAACCAAATAAAGAAATTTTGATAATCAATTTTGATCTTGGTCTTTTTAAATTTTGATCTTGGTCTTGATATTAAATTTTTAATTTTTCAACATTTGCACTTGCAGTAGAATTTTGATTAAAAATTAGAGAACTTGAGAGCAATTAGCAATATAAGAACCGAGAGAGAATTGAGAGAGCTTGAGGAGATTTGGTATGAATTTTTTAATTGAGAGGAGTGGGTATTTATAGGGGATTTTTTAGATTTTTAAAAAAATTCAAATTTGACCCTTGGCATTGCAAGCCTCCAACGGGTAAGAAATCTGAATTGTTGAATCTTTTTTTTTAAGTAATTTGGGCCGTTTGTTTGAAAAATTTTACTATTAGTTCAGCAACGAAATTGTAGACCTCGGCCAGTCCGTCAATGGTTAACTATTGAGCTAATTGTTGGGCTTCAGTCAAGTTAGGCTTGAGCCCAACCTAGAGCAAGGTTATGGGTTTGATCCGGGTCTCAAACTTTAGGAGGTAGACTTAAGCCCAACCCATGAATATTTTGAGCACAGATTGAGATTAAATCAAATTGAGCCATTATAGAATGACTCAATATAAATGTATATCTATTAGACTTCGAATTAACAACATACTCAGCCTCCCAGTAATTACAGGCAATCTTAGGTTAGCCCACCTTAAATTCTTTTCTCAATAAAGTACTCCCAAATCATAGGTTTGGTTTTACCTCTCAAGTGAAATTAGAATTATCTCTAACTTGAGGTTTGGTTGATTGTAGGTTCATACTATCATCCATAATATTGATAGCATCATTGGTACCGATATTTATCTTATTTGATCAATTATTATTTGCATTCATCTAATCTAACAAACCAATGAAATATAATCTAGAGACAAAAATCAGTATTTAAAATTACAATCAAGAAATTACAACAAAACTGGAAGCCACAAAACTGCTCACAAGTCACAAGAGACTTTTCACAAAAAATACAATATAAATATGTTTATAGCATAACAAGAAATTACAGTTAAAAAGCAACTTCAAAAAAAACTTATGGCGATTTTTGAGAGGAGAAATTATTGTCAACGAGATACTTACTTTTAAAAAAAAATTGCAGTTAAAAAATACTTAAAAATTACAATTAAAAAAAACTCACAAAAGGTACTGAAGACTTGAAATAGAAAACAAATCTAAAAAATTACCTCTTGTGTGTGGCTTCCAAGACGAGAGGAGAGGAGGAAGAGCTGATGGTGTTGAGTTGCTGATGGCACTGATGTGTGTCGAATCAACGACGAAGCTGTCACTCTGGTGAGATGAGAGGATAGATAGGGCGATGGGGATGAGAGGAGAGGACTAGTTGAGAGGGTGATTGTGTTGCCGCCCCATAGCGATGAGCTACAAAGAAGACCGGAGAGCCTGCGGCGAGGGCAGCGTGTATCTGAAACGTGAAGAATGAGTGAAGACTGAAATTTTTAGGTCTAGAATTCCACTTCCACTTCTCAGTGACAAAACGTGAAGTAGAGAAGTTAAAAGAGAATTCAGTTGATTCGTGCAAGTATTTGTTCAAATATTTCGTGAACTGTCACCTAACTGCTCAATTATTTTTTTATCCTTCTGTAAAATTGGGACCGACTGAATGGATTAATGAAACCAATCGCGAGCCACCAATTTGGTTTAGCTTCGTCGGACAATTTGGTTTTAGAAAAAATATTTTCACCTTCAACAATGACTAAAAAGTTTGGTTGATAGAGACAATGATATTTTAAAAAATAAATAGAATATTTTTGTTTTTATTAAAAAATTTAAGAGATGTAAGCGTAATTTATTTTAAATTTTTTCTTAGTAAAAAAAAAAAAAAGTCTTTGAAATTTCATTTGTAAAATTATAATTTGGTATTTAATATATAATACAATTTTTTTAAAGAGTCTTTATTACATTTTCCTTCGTTTTCCCCTTTCCCTGGAAAATCCATTTCCAGACGAGAAATGTCATGGCAATCAATCTCGTTTCTCACTTGGCCTTCGTTGAGTTGAACGCACACTTTCTTCGGTACGTAAAACTGGTTTCGTAAACTCCCAATCACGCCCCTCCGACCATCTCTGTCCTCTCTTTCTTCTATAACTAACATTAAGCATTTGGATCCCTAACCCTAAACTCGTCGATAATGGCGATCGCATCGCCCACTGCTCTGAGCTTCTCAGCTTCCTTCTGCTTTAACGAGTCTACTCGGCTCGTCCGGTTCCACCTGACTTGCCGTCCGGATCAACGACTACTAACGATCACTGCTCGTCTCAACTCTTCGACGCCGTCCAATGGCTTCGTGTCCCCCGATAATGGCGATCTCCAGTACGAGCTCCAGCACGGGGTATCGCTCTCGTACCACTGTCGGAAGGGATCGCCGGTGTTCGTGAAGCTTCCGATCGACGCCATGAGTTCCTCGGGCCAGATGCGGAGGCCGAAGGCCATGGCGCAGTCGTTCCGGGCGATCGCGGCTGCCGGAGTAGAGGGCGTGGTGATGGACGTCTGGTGGGGGCTTGTGGAGAGGGACGCTCCCGGGGTTTACAATTGGCTAGCGTATCAAGAAATCTTCTTACTGGCGCGGCGGTGCGGATTGAAGGTTCGAGCTGTCATCGCGTTTCATCAGTGCGGTACAGGGCCTGGCGATCCCTTCTGGTTGGTTTTTTTGTATTCTATCTTGTTAATTTTTACTTTCTTCTTCACTATTCCTGCTATATAGAAATTTACCACCGTTGATGTTTGTGTATTGTTTTACTTCAGTACGCTAGCTGTATTTTTATCGGTGAATACATTATTTATAAATTTTTGTGCTTGAGGAATGAACACATTTAGTATTGTTTTAATATACTGTGAAGTGTATTCTGAAACTTAGATTAGAAACCCTTCCATTATAATTGTGCATGCTCAGTACTCAGATAATTGAGTAAAGCTACTACCACTAAAAATACTTACTAAAACTCCACTAAAAAATACGGCGTACTAGTTTTTTTATGTTGTTTAGTTCAATTTTGAAAACTGTCCAGCTTGTTCTTACATGCAGAGTGTTTTTAGTAAGTTTTTTTAGTGTTAGTAGCTTTACTCTAATTTTAAACTAGTTTGTCTTTTAAAAAATTAGGAAAGCAATAAACAGCTTCTATGAATTAATTTAGTTTTTTCGAAGTTTGGAATGCGTGATTCAGGGAATTAGGTTGGTGTAACATTCCAAATTTTCCAATCTAGTATTTTTTAGGTTGCAGCTGCTACAATGAAAACCGGATTGTAATGTAGCCTATTCAATAGCATCTCAGCAATACTTTTTCTATTCTCCCTTTCTAGTTTCATAAATGAAGTTATAGTGGGTAATAGTATCTGTGGCACGGGAAAAGTTTTTTAGGGAGAAATGTTCATGTGAGTTATTTGTTGGATCATGCCTTAATGATATGATGATTTGGATTATTGGGTACCGTTGATCAAATTGGAACAATCAGATGGAGCACCTCTTGGATCATCTGTGTCTCCAGCTGTACCCTAAAATATTTTACCGTGGTTTTGAGATAACTTTAGACTCTTTCCCTGTCACTGATTGAGCCGAACTTTTAAAAGCTTTTTCAATTCATTCCACATTAAACATCTGATTGGTTATATCAACACGTGGTTGGGGTGAGGTTGGACAGCTTTAGGTATTAGGTATATTAATGTTGTGCAATGTGCAATCAGGCTTCCATTGGCAACTTGTAGACCAGAAATTCTGTGGAGTAGAATGCATACGGAGAAAATAGAAGGAACAAAGGAAATAAGATTTCTTGGGATGCACATGATTCCACATGCGGAGAAGAACCGGAAGGAGGAAAAATGGGGCTGTTGACGTTCTTATTATATATATATATAAGAATTGCATGGATGCCTTTTCGACAAACAGGTTGTGAACTGCTTAGATTTTGTTATACTGGATTTATGGGATGGGCACTTCAAGAGAGGGTTTTCTTTTCCTCCTCCTCTCCAACAACATAAAAAATTGAGAAATAATTATTTCTTTGTGCCTCTGACGATATGGGAGTACTTCCATAGTTTGATTCACATTTCTAGTACCCTAATATGTCACGTATCTATTTTGGCGGTTTTTGTCAATTGAAGATCTTCTATTGATACTGCATTTGTTAAATAGTTTGTCATGCTTTTAAGTGCAAGCATCATGACCAAAGTTTGAATTTGATGTTAAGAATTTTCGATCGTTTTGAAACATATATTCTTGAATTTTAAGAGAACTTGCCCGCAATTATTTTTGTTGTCTATAGAGTATAGATGACAAACATAAATAGTGCATATCTATGAAGAAAAAGGTTGGTTATAGCTAATATATTTATATGGAAGGAAATTTTAGAGATTAGTTGTGATATATTTTTAACAGTTAGCATGTCAAAAAATTCGTCAGATCTCTATAAACATGAATTTAAAAAATTTATGTGCTAATGCTATGGCGTCCCCTTTAAGCGACGCGTTGCGTTTTCCTTCGAGTGTTTCGAAAAATGGGCAAAGGGCGCCACACCGGCGCCCGGGTGTGGTGAAAAAGTGAGCAAGGGTTCTTGCACTTTCTTGGACGAGCGCAGGTAAAGAAGTTACCCATGATTAGATTAGCAACTTGGAATATAGTAGCTTTAACAACTAAAATAATAGAATTAATTGATACTATGATTAGAAGAAAAATTAATATAGCGTGCTTACAAGAGACTAAATGGGTATGAGAGAAATCAAAATAAATGAATAATACATGGTATAAAATTTATTATACTGGAAAAGAGAGACATAGAAATGGTATTGAAATAATAGTAGTTGAACATCTTCAAGATAATATAAAAATAGTAACAGTCACATGAAATGGAGATAGAATAATTCTAATTAAACTTGTGATTGGAGAAATCATAGTTAATGTGATTAGTACCTATGCACCTCAGATAGGGTTGTATAACCATACTAAAGGACAATTTTGGGATCAAATGGATAAAATGGCTCAAGAAATACCAGTAAGAGAAAAGATAATTATAGGTGGAGATTTCAATTGGCACGTAGGAAACAAAAGATAAGGATATGAGAAGGTTCATAGGAGACTTGGTTTTAGTGATCGAAATGATGCCGGAAAGAAGATCTTAGATTTTGCAGTAATATTTGATCATATATCAACTAACACCTTATTTAAAAAGCTATTAGACCAGCGATTTTATATGGAATAGAATGTTGAATTGTCAAGAAAGATCACATAAATAGGATAAGCGTTGTGAAAATGAGAATGCTAAAGTGAATGTGTGGTAAGACTAAAAGAGATAAAATTAAGAATGAAAAGATTCGTAGAATGGTGGGGGTCGCAATAATTGAGGATAAATTGAGAGAAAATAGATTAAAGTGGTTTGGACACATACAACGTAAGTCAGTTGATGCAGTAGTAAGAAAAAACGACAAGATCGTGAGTAATGAAAATATTAGGGGGAGAGGGGCATAAGATGTTGTATTAAAAAAAGATATGAATTTATTAAAACTAATTGAATATATGGCTATTAAGTTCTTAACAGAGTAGACTGGCGGAAGAGGATTCATGTAGTCGACCCACTTGATTAGGAGAAAGGCTTAGTTTGGTTCTTTTGGAGTTGTAATATATTTTTGTAGACATTTTTTTCAAAAAAAAATGTTTTTGCTCTCCATGTCTTGTATGACATGTTTTGGGACTCTATCCAGCCATATCCATCTCACCTTCAATTGGAAATCCTTGGTAATCATAGTGTGTTTATTTCTAAGAACGGGTTGCCTTTCAAATGATTTAGACATATATTACCTGGAAATAGAAGGAAAAAAAATCGTATCTTGGACTTAAATCATTTGTTTTTCGCGTCTCTTTCGGAGTATATGGAGCGTGGATCTATTCTTTCATGGACAGTCCATGCTTGATTGTTGATGTGGGTTTGCATTGTAGTGTTATTTTGAGGGAGTTTGATGGGTTAAATTAACAATACTATTGGGCAATTGTTTGCCATTTCAATTTCCCTCTTTATTAGCATGCTTTCATGTTATGGTCACATTTATGTTCGATTTTGGGGAAGGGCACAAAGGAAGAAACTGAAGTCGTTATTGATTTCTGAGGAGGTTTATACTTGTGGTATATACCTCTATATTTCATCTTTAATATCAAACAAATTAACTACTCCCTTTTCTGTCCGATCTTCCAAACTCGGAAATAACCACTTCTTTGTTTGCTTTTATCTCTTTAATTTGGAGAGCAATTCACATGCACGTAGTTGTGCCAATAGATGGCGTGCACTGTATGCATATTTGTTCAGCGTGTACAATCGCACAATTCACACGCACTAAACTTCAAATGCATGTATTAGGTGTACATTAATCACATTAAAAACAAAAAGGATACAAAATACCCATTGAATTGACAACTCTCAGAAAATAACATGCGGAAGCACAATCAAAACACTTTGGTTTTGTTTATACAGAATTAAGGGTCAGATTGATCTAGTTGTTTCTAGCACCATCTTTGCTTGAACCAAATCTGTTATGATTTATTTGAATTATACTTGAGGTAAGAGTTATTTTTAGTGTCACAAGCATCTGTGACACATGTTATACGTGTGCAATAATTAATTTATTATAAAAATATTAAATTAAAGAAATTAAATTATATGTAATATTTAAAAGAGGGAAGGAGTTTGGGAAAAGCTTAAAGCAGTTACATGGAATATGTTACATGGAATATTTTATGTTAATCCCCTTAAAGTTGTTGAAGGAGTGGTTATAGCAACAGAGAACAACAATAGAAATATAATTTGTTAGAGGGTAATTTTGGAATGATAAAAATGTGAGCCAGCTTCAATTTGGTGTTTACACCAAAGTGACCTCTGTTGTCTTTATATAATAGTATAGATGTTTGAATTATATTTGTCTTATAAATGTTTTGATCTCTCTTAAAACATTTCATTCACCTTTCCTCTTCTAACATTTTTTGATCTGGTATCTTTCTGTGGTGCGCTGAAGGATCCCTCTTCCTCAATGGGTACTTGAAGAAATGGATAAAGATCCAGATTTGGCATATTCTAACAGGTTTGGAAGAAGAAATATGGAATACATTTCCCTAGGATGCGACATTCTTCCTGTTCTGCGAGGACGATCACCTATTCAAGCATATGCAGATTTTATGAGGAACTTTAGAGACACTTTCAGACCTTTTTTTGGTGGCACCATAACTGTATGACAATTGGTATTGTCTTAGTATGCCTTAATTGCTTGATATTGAGATCACCTTTTCAGGTCCCAGTTGTTTACTTGCAGGGAATTCAAGTTGGCTTGGGTCCTGCTGGTGAACTAAGATATCCTTCATGCCCTTCTCAGAAGCTAACGTGGGCTCGGCACTCTCGCGAGCTTGGAGAGTTTCAATGTTATGATAAGGTAGGTGGAAAGTTCTGGGATTATTGATAGGCATGTAGTTGAATCTCTCCAAGTGCATGAGTAGTTTCCTCTTAATTTTTGTTCTGGGACATGTTTGTCTACCTAAATCTCTGTTATAATTAGATTTTTTCCCGTTCTTGCCAGTACATGCTTGCATCTTTGAGTGCTTGTGCCCGAGAGGTTGGAATGCAGGAGTGGGGAAATGGTGGTCCCATTGGTGCTGGCAACTTGATGCATGATCCTGAAAATACTGAATTTTTCAAGGCTGATGGTTCATGGAACACCCCATATGGTGAGTTTTTTCTTGAATGGTACTCGGGAATGTTGCTTCTGCACGGCGAGAGGATATGCTCGGAAGCAGAGGCCATTTTTCGGGGTACTGCAGTTAATACATCAGGAAAAGTGTCTGCAATTCACTGGCATTATGGCACACAATCTCACCCATCTGAATTAACTGCTGGCTATTACAATACTTCAATTCGAGATGGGTACGTGCCGATTGCTCGCATGTTTGGTAGGTATGGATTTACCTTATGTTGTGCATGTTTTGAAATGAAAGATGCAGAAGAGCAGCAGATAAACCCCATCAGTAGTCCAGAAAGTTTTCTTAGACAACTTCTACTGGCTGCAAGGATTTGTGATATTCCCCTGGAAGGTGAAAATTCTGCAGCTATTTTGGATGACGAATCGTTTCAACAAGTGCTAAAGATGTTGAAATTCTACTCCGAAGGTCTAGTAAACCCATCGTTTTCATTCAACTTTGTTAGGATGGACAAGAATTTATTTGAATATCGTAACTGGGTCAATTTTACTCGTTTTGTAAGGCGAATATCAGATCCAAATATTTTTCGAGCCAAGGTAGACTTTGGAGGTGGTGATATATGCATGTCGTCTACATCAGCTGCTAATGTTGGTGCAGTTCTTGCTTATTAGATGGAAGTTCATCTCCTTTGGCCATCTATGCTATTTTTAGTACCGCGATCTAATGTGTATAACTGATACGTAATGACTTCTAATCCGTTGTTGTGAAGTGTGTATTAATGCTTCAATCTTTTAGTGTCTTTTTTATTTTTTTAAAAATCTTTCTATTTGTGGAAATAGTATTTCGATGTATTACAGACATTTGCCTTCCTCATATTTTGAAAAATGGATGGCTTCAGATTTATAGCTTTCCTCTTTGTCATTGTTCTTTCGGTTTTGGTTACTCCAAACCACTCTGCTTGTGGCCAACACATTCGGATCCCTAGAGATGCACTTCAGCCATTGACTCTGTGAATTCCAAATTTATACAATGCCTTCAAAGATTGATGAATGTACATTCTGAATGAAATTTGATCCTTTGTGAAATAAAATCCAACCTCATTCTTCTCTAGACTGTCAACAATAATATACTTTTTTATGCCCTACAATTATGGGCATTGTTTGATAATTGCTATAGTTTCGGTGGATTAATTATTAGGTGAAATTATTGTAAGAATTATGAATGAGATTGAATTATGAATGAGTTTGGGTTGGTCATTCTCTTGTTTGATTCAAATTTGATTAGTTAATAAATTGATATGGTCACTTGTTTGATTTGCACATGTAAAATTAAATTAATTTGTATTAAGTTCTAGTTAATTTTATAACTTCTCAATTTTACCTCTAGAAAAATATAGACCATGAACCCTAAATTGTCACCCCCACATCCCAATTGCATTGACAAGTCAATAAATTCTTGAAGAGGAAGTTAAAATTGCCTCTCACAACATCGACCATATGACTTCGATAACATCAATTGAAGGAAAAAAAAAAAAAGAGTTGTTACTCAGTAATTTTGGATCACCATGTAGTATTATTATTTACGTGATAATTTTATCTACTCATATAAACAGAAAATGCTTTACGTGAAATAATATTAGTTTATTTTTATTAAATAAATAAAATATAAAGATGACTCACTTAATATTTATCATGTATTTTTATTTGTTAGGATTATAACGTAAACAATGATACATAATCACCTAAAAATACCTAATAATTTGCCAAAAAAAAAAAAAAAGAGAGACAAAGGTGGTTAAAACAAAGACTAGAACAATTTAAGTCCATTGATAGTATTTGGAATCCAACGCTGGAAGTTTTCAAAGGCTGCCACTGTGTTGTGGATATGTGGACTACTGATGAGTCTGAACAACACTGCTGACTGCTGTAATCAATCAGGGAAGGTCTCTTTGAGCTTGCTGCTTGAGGAGTTGTTTGAGAAACAAAAAGAAGACAAGGGTAATATGGTAATTCACCTCGTAGCTAAAAGCCTAAAACAAGCTCCTTTTAATATTATTACTAATTCAATAATTTAGTGGAATTGCTAATCCAACCGAACGCCCAGTCCAGCCCAATTCTCCCCACCAAACATAAAATTGTTACAACATTATTGAGTTGTCATTTCATTTTAAGTTAATTTTTTTAAATTTAAAATTACTTTAAACTTAAAAAGTTAAAAGTTGATTTATGAGAGGATGGGATGACTTTAAGTTAAAAATTTAAAGTGATTTTAAGTCAAAAAATAAAAATTTTACTTAAAGTTGTTATAATTTTTTAAAATTTATTTTTAAATAATTTTATATTCAATATTAATTTTATTTGACAGATTTTAACGAGTAAATTTTACAAATATTATTTTTATAAAAAATAAATATGTATAATAAAAGTTATAATATTTTTAAAAAATATAAAAAGAATTTATATAAAAAACAAAATGACTAAAAACCTTTAAGTTAAAAAATGAGTTTTTTTAAAATATTTTAAACCTTAAAAAAAAATCTGACTTTAAATCGTTTTAAAATCATTTGCCAAATGAGGTCTTCATCTCAGCACCTACAAGTACAACCAGCATTAAGTAAGGCCATAAAGGAGCCGTCTCTTGCCTAATAAAATACAATAGTGAAGTTTTTAAGCAATTAGGTGCCTTTATAATTTATATGTGCTGTGTGCGAAGAAATCTAACTAACATTTAATGTAGAGGTGGAAGATTGATTTGTATACCGATCAAAAAGGAAAAAAAATAGCAATGGGGAGAAAATAAAAATTGGGTGTGTAATTACAAGAATATTACACACCCAAAAAATTATTTCAAAATTAGAAAGTCTATTCATTCTGAAAAGAACGATCGAAATTGTCACGTCTGCATTTGGTTTATCTTGCATCGTCCTTCCCCAGCCTCGTTCTTCCCCCACGTCTGTGTTTGACTTTTGACCCGAACGTCGTTATCGTATTCGACGGAACTCACCCCTTTACAGAATTTGGCAAACTTTCAAAAATTGACGAACCTTGTCCTTTGAGGTGTCGGATCCAGCAATCGAAATAGGTGAATAAAGTATTCAATCAATGTCTTCAGCACAAAGTGCCTCGTCCTTCAAGGTGTCATAACAGTGCCGTAACACTTTCTTTACCGACATCTTCGACACAGAGTTAATCAAAGTCCTAAGGAAAAAAGAGAGATGGAGAGTGCTATTTGGGATTTTTTTTATTTTTTGTTTTTTTCTTCTTTTCTAATTATATGATCTCTGTTATCTCCTTATCATCGATTGTTAGATGCAAGCTCAAGCCTCATTCTCTCATCATGCTAGGCTCTGCGATATTAGTGAGAATATTCTCACACACATACACCAGTGAGAATGTTCTTACAGTTTTTTACCGGTGAGAATGATCTAAAAAGTAACATGAATGTTCTCATAGTGAGAAAGTTCTCAC
>JAOTRH010000008.1:12875221-12890088 GCA_034768845.1 Heliamphora exappendiculata | reverse complement strand
AATGTTCTTACAGTTTTTTACCGGTGAGAATGATCTAAAAAGTAACATGAATGTTCTCATAGTGAGAAAGTTCTCACACACATACACTAGTAAAAATGTTCTCACAATTTTTAACCGATGGAGAGTAACTTGAATAATCTGGTGGCGGAGTATCAACACAACTAGGACGCCACCACCGACGACGAGAAAGAGTACCAGGAGGAGATAGAAAAGCATAACAAAGAAAAGCAATCAGGTCATGCTTGAGAAAAATAGTTTTAGCGCGGGCGTGACACTGTGTGTAAAGAAATTATTTCGGTCATTTTTTTCAATTGTTTTCTCTGGAAGGGGTAGCATGACTCTTCCAAAATTTGTCTTAGAATTTAAAATGAATAGATCAAAATCATTTATAAGTGCATGAGTTTTAAAAACACCCAAGTGAATTTGATTTATTCATTTTCAATTCCAGAACAAATTTTAAGACTATTTTCTAGGACGGTATGTTTTCTGGTGTAATTATAGTATTAAGAAACTAAGGGCTTATTTGTTAGTTCGAGGGGTCTCATATGTTTTCTTTGTACTGGAATATTATGGATAGAATTATATATATAAAGTGAAAATTTTAATTCATACTTGATTGAAATAGAATAAAGATTAAAATAAAATTTGTAGAGTTATAGTAAGTCTTTGGATAAAGTGTAAAGATAATTTAAAACTTAGTACTAATAATAATAGGGCATCTTAATATTAGTTATTATGAGAATAAATTGATATATACCAAATTATTAGTCCGATGATGCGAACACAAAAATTCTAATCCTAATAAAATAATAAAAAAATTGTGGACTTTCAGCCCTGTTTGATAAGGGATTTGGCTAATGGAATGACTTGGAACAGATTGATGTGGGCTAATTAATCTAGTATTTGTTTGGTATGTGTTTTGGGTTGGATTAGCAAGACTAATGGATGAGCAATCACTGAATAATCCACTAATTAAGGGTTGAGACGGGTAGTTAATGGCAATTACACACACTTATAAGTCTCATAGACTTACCACAGATGCAGATATGATTTGTTTTAATTTATTTGTGATTGCATATACACAATATAGGATGATATTTCATATATGGTGAGAAATATTTTGAAGTATTTGGAGATTTTTGAAAGGTACCATTTCATATGATTCTACAAATTAATTATTACAACAATTGTTGGTTATAGGAATAGATGCAAATTTTGAATTTAAAAAAAGCAAATGGTTCTTATAATTTTTGAAAAGAAGCCGTATAATTTTAAAATATTTGGTGTTGAAATCCCGAATATTTGGCCTTCATTTTTTTTTTAAAATAGGAGAGTATTATTTGCTTTTATTGGGTTAAGAACTCATGCCATTTTTTATTGCCCCCACAATTACATCATTTTTATAGGTTGTATGTACAATAATTAACCTTCTAATAAGAAGATGGACCAAATACTCAATAGATTTTAACCGTTGTCTGCATTTCGACCGATTCCTGAATCCAACGGCTGTGAGCGTTTGCTCTCCTATCACGGCAAGTGTTCCCTTTTTGTGTGTGTGCGCCCGGTGATCAACAAAATCGTTGGAAGCGCCCGTGCTTCCAGCATCGAAAGTGACCACGTCATCAATTGGCCCCACTCAACCTGGCCCGAAATGCACTGATGTTCTCTCTCTCTCTCTCTCTCTCTCTCTCTCTCAAATTGTCTTCCCTCTCTGAAGTTAAACACCAACCTGCAACATACCAGTATTGACAGTTGAGAATGGTGGCAAGTTCTAATCCCCAATTTAATCTCCTCTTAATGGCATCCTCATAACACTCCATTCCGACATATATATAGACATACTCAGCTATATCCATAGTTTTACACATATCTCTATTTGGATTGATCTTTATCTGGTTCTGCATTTCTTGACTAGTAACCATGCCGGGTCTAGTTTCAGTGAAAACGCCACCAGAAGCTCCGCCGCTCCGAATCACCGTCCACGGTGAGAATAACCACCAGATCCGGTCAGATTCCGACCGATCTGAACTCATAAACCCCAAAACGACGTCTCCAGCCCCGAGGCGGCCTCCCTCACCGTCGCCGTCTACTTCTCGGGCCAAGCCATCGCCAGATCGGAGCTCCGGAAAGAAGAAATCGCCGGAGAAGCCAATTATCGACGAGTCGTCGCTTGATAATCCCGATCTCGGTCCGTTCCTGTTGAAGCTCGCACGCGACACGATTGCGTCGGGGGATGGACCGAGCAAGGCATTGGACTACGCGCTCCGAGCGTCGATGTCGTTCGAGCGGTGCGTGGTTGATGGCGAACCAAGCTTGGATCTGGCTATGAGTTTGCACGTCGTCGCGGCGATTTACTGTAGTCTGGGGAGGTTTGAGGAGGCAATTCCTGTGCTTGATAGGGCAATTTCGGTTCCTGATCTCTCTAGGGGTGCAGATCATGCGCTCGCTGCGTTTTCGGGGTATATGCAGCTCGGCGATACTCATTCAATGCTTGGGCAGCTGGATCGGTCGATCGACTGTTACAAGGAGGGATTGAAAATACAGATGGAGACTCTGGGGGAGACAGATCCGAGAGTTGCAGAGACTTGCAGGTGAAATTATCATATTCTTTCCCCCCCTCTCAAGAAAATTTCTTGAGTTTTTTTCTTGAATCTACCGACTTTCATCTACTGTTTTCTGTTAATCTGTCCAACATTTCATGAAAACTAGGTGTGAATTTTCTATTTGAGGGTGAATAAAATAGACGTCTCGTTAGAGACGGAATCTGGGAAATATGATCGATAGTTCTTATACATTAGTAATTGTTGACAGTAATTTGTAAGAAAAATCTGGATCGCGTTCTCTTAAGTTGTTCTACTGAGGCTTCCTCGAGTTGATTTAAAGTTTCACGCTTTCGCATTGATCTGATTAAACTACTCTTTTTTTTTTGGTACTCTAAAACCTTCATGCTCATATGGACTTGTCTAAAGGTGCCTTGGGTTGGCTGCAAATTTCACATTACTCTCTTTATTTATCTATATTTGTTAAATTTTACATTCAGTATCAACAATGATTCATTTAATCTGATGTTTTAAACTGATGGTCAATATATTTACCTGGTGGATCATAATGTTATTACGATTTTCTGTTCGAACTTGTATTGTTGTTCCTCAATGAGCAGAAGAACTGAATTCCATATAACTGCATAAAAATGGCAGGTATTTGGCTGAGGCCCATGTCCAAGCAATGCAGTTTGATGAAGCAGAGAATTTATGTAAGAAAACTCTTGAAATCCATCGCGTGCACAGCCCACCGGCATCTCTTGAGGAAGCGGCAGACCGCAGGTTGATGGCCCTCATTTGTGAGGCTAAAGGAGATTATGAATCGGCTCTTGAACATCTTGTACTTGCCAGCATGGCAATGATTGCCAATGGTCAAGAAAATGAGGTTGCTGCTATTGATGTTAGCATTGGAAACATCTACATGTCCCTATCTCGCTTTGATGAGGCTGTCTTCTCCTACCAGAAGGCACTCACAGTCTTTAAATCATCAAAGGGTGACAACCACCCTTCAGTTGCCTCTGTTTTTGTGCGGTTGTCTGACCTATACTACAAGACAGGAAAGCTGAGGGAGTCTAGATCCTATTGTGAAAATGCCCTGAGAATATATGCAAAACCTGTGCCTGGAACCACTGCAGAAGAGATTGCAAGTGGGATGACAGAAATTTCAGCAATATATGAATCGTTTAATGAGCCCGAGGAGGCACTGAAGCTCTTGCAGAAGGCAATGAAATTATTGGAAGATAAACCAGGGCAGCAAAGTACAATTGCAGGAATAGAAGCACGAATGGGTGTTATGTTTTACATGATTGGGAAGTATGATGAAGCACGAAGCTCTTTTGAGAGTGCTGTAGCAAAACTTAGAGCTAGTGGTGAAAGGAAGTCAGCATTTTTTGGGGTTTTGTTGAACCAGATGGGGTTGGCCTGTGTACAGTTGTTCAAGATAGACGAGGCAGCTGAATTATTTGAAGAGGCAAGGGAAATACTGGAACAGGAGTGCGGACCATGTCATCAAGATACCATTGGAGTGTATAGCAATCTTGCAGCAACTTACGATGCTATGGGAAGGTAATATCTTATTTACTACTACTTTAATTTGATTTTTTCTTGAGCTTTTGGTGATTGGAAAATGTCTATGGATTTTCTATGTTTTCTATTTTTTTTTTTTTTAACGGCTAAACTCACACACCTTGCTCCTACCAAGGCTTGAACTCTCAACCTCCCATTTGGAGGCAAACGTCTATACCATTGGACCAAAGGCCACTTGGTGGGTTTTCTATGTTTGAAGTACTATTTGGTTATGCACTTGCTTCTTCCTCTTCTTCTTTCATTTCTGCTTCATTATTCCTCACTAAAATCTTTTTGTTGACAATTGCGACTGGAAAAGATTAGAACTCCATTGATGAACTTAGGGTGATGAGATATTATGGAGGTAAACAAGTCTAGCTGAGATGAGTTATAATGTGCTCAAGCTCTGCTTGAATAATGCTGCTTTTTGGTAGAGCTCGACCTGGCATTTGAGCTTGACTCATCTATGAGACAAGCTTTTCAAGCTTAGCTTGTATGAGCTTCTATGACTCAAAGCAACGATGAAAAATTTGAAATTTAAAGGATGTAGGTAGGGTCTTTCTAGCGCTGCTGTCACCTTCGTATTGGTTGAGGAATGTGCCAGACTAACTTGTTTTGGGGAAAGTCAAATACATGGCTACATGAAAACAGATAAATATTCATTAATGTGTATTTACACCATGATTAATATTTTCCGGTCGAGGATAATATTTTCTATTTAAAAGCATGTCAATATTTATAGGCTTAATAGAAAATAATTAAAATGCCCACGTGGATTATTACTAAGGATGACAAGTGGCGATCAAAGGAAAAAACTGCGGTTAAAGAAAGTTAAATAATGAATACTTGGCATCGAAGAAGAGAGTCTTACTTTAGAGTAGTTATTAGTAGTTATAAGTAGTTTTTTATAGAATTTTATAAATAGTTGGATTATATCTATTATAAAGGGAGACCAACTTCATCAATTCACAACGGATTTTATTTTATCTTTTCTTTTTTATCTTTTATTTTGCATTAGGAGTAACGTAATGTAGATAGTTCCGTTCTTCAAGGATCTTCAAGGGAAGATGTTGAACATTTGCCAAACAACCGTAGGCGAGTGACGGTATTTCTTTCTTGTAATTTTTGTTTCTATTTTACGAAAATTAATAATATTTTATTTTATTAGTCTTCGATCTTTTATTTTCTTGCCAAAGTCTCTTGGTTTGTTCGGCCATTTAAATTCCAATGAAGTCCTGAAGTCAAGCATTCAACTTCCTCTCCATCGCATTTAACCCGTCGATGTTGATCTCGACAGAAAAAGGATGACAATTTTTTTGTTTCTCCTGCATGCATTGAATGGAATTACGGTTTGACCTTTAAAAGCTCAAGTGGAAATGTGTCATACTTGTTGCCTCTGATTTTTTGCATGGATAAATTTATGGAAAAATTTTGCTTTTGTGAATGTTACCCTAGACAAGATGTTAATTATACATGAAATACAACAAATCGAAGCTCGTACACTCCGACCTGGGTAGGTTTCGAATCAAGCTCGGCTCGTACAAGTGATGAGCTTTTATTTTCTGTTCAAGCTCAGCTCAATTCTGGTATCAAGCAAGCCTGAATGTGATTTTACTGAGTTGATTTCATCTTAACTCAAGCAGCTCGGTTTGTTTTACAGGTCTATGTGATATTCACAAGTTGTTATTGGTATCTTGTGTTATGTCTATACGAAGTTTCTTTATTGAAACTAGTATGAACTATTTGGAAAATGTTGGTTGTGAGTAACATGCAAAATTTTATTTAATTCGCGAGAATGTTTATTTATTAAGTTTTTTGCTTGATGATATTAGCACTCCACTTTCTATTTCCCACACACCTTTGGAGTGGCTTAAAAACCAAGACATGGTGTGTGAGAAACTTTAAAAAGTGTCATGTAAAAGTCACTTTCCTTTTTTCGGTAACGTATATCTTCAACGCAATTCACAAGATCGCTTAATGCCATAGCAAGCTGCCTTTGAATATATTTTTGAATACTTTGGCAAAATTGATGAAGCAAAATCTTTGCTATAATGACACTGTCAGAACTCGGGAAGCGAGGAGGCCTGATAGAATGAAAACCTATAGCTCCACTATGGACATAACCTTAGTTGAGTAGGATAGCAAAAAAAACGTTTGTAAAGCCATCCCCAAGTGGCTAGATAATTACTTCATTGAGATGCAATTTCTTTGTTATTTTTTTTTTCACAGGATGTTCTTTAGAATTTTGATGCTGGAGCATCCTGAAATAAGAAAACATCAACAAACTAAAATGTGAATGGAAGTGTCCTTTTTTTTGCCTCCTGATAATTTCAGGTGGTCCATGGGTCCAATCAGTTTGGGTTCTGTGTTCAGCAGTTTTAAAAGCTAGGTAATTTACATAGGTAGTGGCTTGAAACGCTTAGGAGCAACTGTCAAGTTTAGTGATGCCATGTTTTTTGGACATTTCATTGCGGAAAAAAGTTCCTAGATTGTTTCTGGTATATTTTGTGGAGCAGTGACCTGGGAAAGTTTGATCTTTTTGTTTGTTGTGATTTCCTAACTCATATTGTTATTTCCTTCATGCTAATTGCTTTGTAGGTGCGAGAAGAACTAATTTGATCATATCATTTGCATTTAGGATGTGCTTTTCTTTGGATATTAATGCTTTAGTATTTTCTTTATATATATTTTTTGAGGTCCAAACTAATGCTTCAGTATTTGGTTTCAAATGCAATATTAGTTGTTCTTTCCAAATACCTAATCTAGTGATACCTAAATATTCCGCTGATGTTGATCACTATCTTTAAATGCGCCTCCTCGATTATTAGAGTGGAAGATGCAATTGAGATTTTGGAGTATGTTCTCAAATTGAGAGAAGAGAAACTTGGAACAGCAAATCCTGATTTTGATGATGAGAAGAAAAGGCTGGTTGATCTTCTGAAAGAAGCAGGCAGGTCTCGAAACAGGAAGGCAAAATCATTGGAAAATCTAATTGACCCGAACTCTAAGAGGACAAGGAAAGAGGCATCAAAGAAGTGGTCTGCCTTTGGATTTAGAAATTGATTCTCTTGTTTCCTCCATATCTTCAATTTCTTACACGTGCACATTCTATAACTTAGGTCATGTATAGGTTCAATGTGTAATTTGCTGAGGCTTCTTGTTTCTTGGGCTTTGAATTATCATTTTTTTTTCCTTTCATTTTCTTTCTGTTATTGTTTGATCTGATTTTGACTTGACCTTGAAGTTGTTCACTGGCAAATTAAATTGCTTTTTCCATTTGTCCTCCCAAGTGAAAAATGTCATGAGTTGAGTAAGTTGTTATTCCTTGTGTTGTGTGTCTTTTTCTATACGTCTACCTATTTGGCAAACCTTCTGTTGAAATATCTTTACTCTGTGGTGGTACTCACTGAAGAGAGAGAACACAGAACAGATGTTAACCATAATGCTATGCTCTGTGGTGGTACTTTTTGTGTGCTTACTTCTTATCATGCTGTTAACCATAATGCCATGAGTTGGTGTCTTATATTTTAACCCGGATTTGTAGCTCCAATTCGATTCATCTAATTAGTTTTTCGTATATAATGGGCGTTTTATGGGACATAACGTTTGTGGTATAAATTACGGATACTATCAATTTATTGCATTCTACTATTTTATGATGTTTTCTTTGCCAAACTTTTAACCGTGGACATAAGTTCTGAACCAAACCATGCAAGTCCTTATCCTTTGTGTGTGTGATTATTTGCATTTTCTATTATCGCTTAATTCGTTTGGTCATGACAAAGCTTCCACTGTTATAGGAGCAAATATTCAATGCTTTTGAAGTAAGTTTTGGTGGTGTTTTAATTTCACATTCATTGGTGTGTGTTAGTGGAATATTATTTTTTTAGAGTATTGAATAATTATTCCTATTATGGGGCTCTTATAGCATTATTATTTGTAAATTTTATTTTGGAACTATCTGCATTTGTGGTAGCTCTACTCACAACATAATCCTAAAAATCAATTATTCAGAAATGAGTGGGTTTTAGCTTCCGCTGATAAGTTGACCCAACAAATAGGGGGGTTGCACAATTGTCACACTTTTGCTTGTTGACAAACATTTTAGTTAAAGCTTATAGTTTATTTATTTATGGGTAAATTATACCAAATTCTTGAATTCGACTTAAATACAGTTAATTTTACAAATTTTAAAAAATTACATTATTACTCTTAACGTTTGATTTTTTATTACACATCAACTAACGCCGTTAAATTTTATTTAGTCAATTCACTTTTAACAAACAATAACAGCAATAAATAATTTTTTTCCATATTTTCCCCTAGTTGTCTTCCTTTCTTCTTTCTCCTTCATCGCTAAAACCCTAACAACAACTCCGCCACACCACCAGCTGCCGCAGCCCTCATCCCCCACCTCTCTCTCTCTCTCTCTCTCTCTCTCATGCAAGCGTGGAAATTCTGAAGCCTGGAATATTAGCCTGGTTTTTAACTCCCCCCCCCCTCAGCCCCTCTCCAACAAAAAAAGCTTGGTTTTAGAACCTGTATCACCGTATAACTTTTTGCAACTGATCTGCTTCCCATCCAGAAATAAATATGGGAGAAAATTAAAAAACACCCCCTCTCTCTCTCTTCTTTCCAATTCCCCTGTCGACCCTCCACATCCCTCTCTACTCCATCTACCACTGCCGCCGCCGCCGATTACCCCACCTCCCTCCTCTCTGTTTCTCGACTCATCTCGCTTAACCTCCCCAATCTCTTTTGGCTTTGGAAGAAGACAAAAATAAAAAATAAAAAAACAGTCTCTCTCTCTCTCTCTCTCTCTCTCTCTCTCTCTTATGGATCCAGAATCATTACACTTATGCCATTTTGACGTGCAAAAGTTGAGTTTTCGTTGAATGGTTCTTTCTCTTTTTTTGTATTTTTCTTTCCTTTCTTCTGGTTTTAATGAGGGTGGAGAGTTTCATTGAAGACCAAGATGCTTGTCATGTGGGGCGTCTCCGGTCGAAACCACAGTCACTGCAGCCGGGTTGCTTGTCTTGGACTGCGTCGAGCCTCAGCCCATCCAGCGACAACAATTTCAGCACAGTTCCTTGGACTGGCCTGACGTTGCCGAAACCAGCTGATAATGATCTTGGGAGTAAATTTGTTTTTTTAATCAATTTTGTTAACCGCTTTAAATATTAGAGGGTATGGATATAATTTTTCTAAACGTTTAGGCTGACTATATTTAACTCATATTTAGGGAAAGTTATTGTAATTTATCCTTTATTTATTTAGATTTTTAGCTTTTGATTGAAAGTTGAAAGTGGGTTTGTGATACACATTCGAGTTATATCACAGATGAGATGGGAAGCAGCTTTGCCGTTCCCTCTGATTTCAAAGGAAAATTATTGGATAGTCACGAGGTAACTATGGCCACTTGACTTTTTGATTTTTTTTTATTAGAAATGTTAAAAAATTAAAATTGTTCATTTACAATATAAAAAAGTAAAAAAATTAAAAAATTAAATTAAAATACAAACTCTCATAATATTCTATTTAAACTTCTATTACTTTTAAAATATAATAATATCTCTTATTCATAACTTATTTACTACCACTACTAATTATATATAATTGTTAATATAAAATATATACAAAGGTAAAATTGTCTATTTTGCACAAAAAGTAAAAAATTTAATTTTTTATGCAAATAATCAACTTTAAAAAAATTAACTTAAAAACTAAATTATCAAATAATTTATTTTGAATCAAATTTAGCTTTTTGGCTAAAAGTAAAAAAAAAAAACTTTTAAGTTAGTTGTCAATCGAGTCCTATGCGATATTACTTGCGTATTACTAGTAACAAATAGAAATGTATAACACACTAAATGCATCATTCCAAGGGCGGAGCCAAAAATTATGTCCAAATGGTCAAATATTTAAAATTGTATGCAATAAATTGAAGTGTTACTTAAAAAGTTTAAATATATTGATAATTTATAATTTGATTACAGTTGACCACGACGACTTTTCATATTCTAAAAATCATACATGACAGTTTAATTTGTAATATTTCGTTATCAATATATACAAGTAAACTATCATACATTTATTGATCACTTATTCGATTGCGAAGCGAATTCTTTACAATCTTTAGAACAGAAAATGCTCTCTTTACTGTAACTGTTTCAACCGGTAAAATCAAGATCAACGTTAGAAGCTTGTAAATCGAGGAATGTCCTTTATCTTTGTTGGTCTTCACCATCTTCTGTGCAAGATTTTCTATTCTTTTTAAATTAGAAAACTCAATATTAGAATGTACGTTCAAAATAAAATTCTCAAGTCAATCAAAAATTACTAAAATCTCCACATCTGAAAAATCGTTTGGGTAGAATTTAGTAAACCGAATCAATTTTTTCTTGTCAAAAATTGCAAATTAATCAAATGGATTTAGACATGCAACACAAAGAAGTAGTTCGGTATTCACCTCATTAAAACAATTATTGAGCTATTGAATTTGTATATCAACGACAATATAAAATAACTCAACACGATAGTGATGAGAGTTTATCTTATCTTGAGCTTACACCTCGATTTTCCTCGAATAACATATGTTCCATGCATATTAGCAACATCAATTTGATGTTTCCCACGAAATGATGAAACATCATTCATCAAAGAACTCCAGCCACTATCCCTCAACATTTGGAGTCGCTGTTTAGAAACTTGAACCAATTTCATGTTATTAATAATATCTTGATCTTTTCTTTGTAAAGCTTGAGATAAATCATTTGTGATTCCCAAAAGAGCTCTCATCAGATGTAGACTAAACACAAATTCAAAAGATTGTAGTGATTCTAATAGACGTAATGCTTCTACTCTTGGTTCTGGATTTGATCTATCCTCCACTATGACATCAAGCACTTCAATCACAACTGAGAACATGCTAATCAGACTAAGCAAAGTCCCATAATGTGATCCCCAACGTGTATCACTAGCACGAATGAGAGTAACCTCTTGATTGAGTCCCTGCCTACTTGTTATCTCACCATTACTTAGAGTTTCGAAACTTTAGCAACTTGTTTCTCTCGAAAAATATCTCGACACTTGCATAAAGTTCCCATAACATTGATAATGTTTGAAATCAAGTAAAAAAGATCGGCCATATAGATATGATTCTTCGTGACTGTCACAAGAGTTAATTGAAGTTGGTGAGCAAAACAATATACATTTTTAAGGAGATGTCAACTTTAAATTTTGAATATATCTTTTTAAAAATAAGGAGATGTCAACTTTAAATTTTTAAGAGCATTTTTAAGTGAAACTAATTTCATATTTTCATTTTATTTGAAAAGAAACTTCAAAAGCTCAAGAAAGTTTTCTTGGTTACTTGAATATTCGGATTCATTATGTCCACAAAATGAAAGTTTTTGTCGCAAAAAATATCTGATGCAATCAATTGATGCAGTCAAACGAATTTAATAATTAATTTTTGCTTCATCTGATAGCTTGGAGAAAATTGTTTCAATATTTATTTTTTATTCAATAAGTTCTGATATTTTCTCCAAACTTGATAGTGAGCACTATCAGCACCTCATACGTGAAGATTCAACATGTCTTTCTTCTTTCAATTTGGAAATTTCTCAGTAATAAAAGAATCACCACATGTCTGGTCTCCTATCTCGGGTTTGAAATACTATATGCGGCATCTTTTGAAAATTCCTCATCAACAAAGACAATATGTGGCATCTTTTGAAATATTATAATCTAACCAACCACCAAACTTATTAAACCAAGAAGAATTAAATCTTCATAAGATTTGTCCAAATTATTTTTTTGAAAATTTATAATTACAATGTTGGCAAGAGCCTTTCAATAGATAAGCCATTTGAACTTAATCTCTAATATTTGGATTATAATCTAGAATACAAGGTCGTAGGCTCAGGTCTGCGGAAAGATCAGGTAAAATTTATTCAACACATTCTTTGTTTAAAGTTGTGCTCTAACTTGTAGAAGATGTAACTTCTAATTTTGATTGTCTTTTAAAAAATTTCTCCATAAGTTAAAAATTCAATACCCAAATCAAAAATCAAATAATACCAAAAATCACAATAAAATATTTATGTCAAATAACAAATATTTATCTCAGTCAAACAACAAAATTACAACAAAAGCTAATAGTCACACAATTCCAAAAGCTAATAGTAACAATTCAGAAAAAAAACTAACAATCCCACCCCCACAGGTCACACAATTTGTCCTTTTAGAATAGAAAATAAAATCATATTTTTATTTTGCATCCCACATGCCACAGTATTTTTATTTTCTTTTTTCGGTAAATCGCAATGAAAACTCATAAAGAGACAACAGATCAGAGAGATGGATTAGGGCATTCAAGTTCAACAGACAACAGATAAACTCATAAACCAAGACCAAGTTTGAGAGAGATGGATTGGGGCGTACCGCGTACTTAGAGCAATGGTTGGAGCAACGAGCAACGCCGCGGCAGTGAGAGTAGAGTAGTGCAGCACAGTTGCGTAGGAGCATAGTAGAGCGGCGTGCGTGACGGCTTCGAGACTCGAGAGCTCTCAACGCACAGGAGCAGAGCAACGGCAGTGGGCTGATGGCGAGAGCAAAGCGGCCCTAGCGAACAAATTCACAATTTGTGAAGCTAACGGTGCAGCGCCGTTTGTGATTTCATAGTGTTAGGGTTCTGTTTTTAGTTTGAGTTTCATTTTATAGTAGGGATGTTATAGTAATTTAAAAAGGTAATGGGATAATAAAAAATTTCAGAGATAGCATAATTTTTAATTATAAATAATTCAAAAATAATAAATAAAAAAAAATTAGGAGGTCAGGTGTCCTCTTGGCCTGACTTATCTCCGCATCTGCATCATTCTTATCTTTTATTTATCTACCAAAAGTAAATTAATATTATACAATACAATATATTTTTTGTTATATAATTAGATAAAAATACTATAAAAATATATCACATAAAATTTTGAAAGTATCGAATCTAGCAAAACTAAAGTAATATTGTACCATACAAAATATTTTTTATTATAAAATTAAATAAAAACACTACGTGTTACTCCAAGAGTGCCAAATAATTACTCAATTTGGAATTATATTTAATTCTCCTCAACTTAAGCCGGTTCCTCGAGTTCTAACCAGCGTCGCGTTCAAACTCAAAAGCTCACCCACCAATGTAATAAAATTGCTATGTCTGAATTAACGAACAAAATTTAGCTTCTTACGGTTCATTTTTTATTCTTATAATTTTCTTTCCTTTTCCATCTATTAAATCATAATCCATATATAGAAAGTAATTTTATTTCCTTGGGGGGTTTGGTTGCCTCACTGAAAGGTCAAAGTCAGTTTTTACTTATTTATTTATTTTTTTTAAAGGGACTTTTTTTGCTTGATAAAGTTTGTATTATTATTATTATTATTATTATTATTATTATTAAGTTTTTTTGGCAACTTAGGTTTCTTGTTTGTTTGTTCAATTAAAATGGAGAACATATAAAAGCATCCTATACTCATTTTAGTACTTTGTTTGTTTAACTGTTTAAATTCTTTGTATTCGTTCATTAAATAAGTTATGCAATCTACAAAATTAATAACAAAATAACTAATGCCAAAGAGAATATGACATTGTGAGATATCAAAATATTTTAAGTATTTTCTTGCTTAATACATTGGTTAATAACTATATCTTATTATTCAATTATTTATTTCATGCTAATTATAAAGTGTATATGTAATTTTATGTTATATTATTTTATTCTGTATATTTTTATTCAGACGTATAATACATTCTAATATTATCTACAATTTTTCCATTTATCTATCTATTTATTCTATTATATAATTAACACATTTAAATTTCATCTATAATTTTAATGTATTTAATTTTTTTTTAAAATAATTCCAAAAACAAACAAGACCCAGCACATGCATTCTTTCTCTCTCATCTGTCACAATAAAGCAGCCTGTCCCAATCAAGTAGAGGACAATAGTAGTGTTTGTCTTAACTAAGTGAAAAATAGTTACTTTTTCCGTTATTTTTTATTTTCTTTATATTTTGGCGTAGCTTTTCTTTTTACTTTTTTTTTTATTATTCTCAACATGTGAAATTTTAAAAGTATTTTTATTGGAGTTAATTTTTTTTTATTAAAGACGAAAAAAATATTTTTTCGTTGAAAATATTTTTTTGGTTTTCTTTGAATTTTTTAAATTTTTAAATTTTTTTTTTACTTTTTTGATTAAATTTTTAAGTAATTATTCAGTATTTGTAGAATATCATGTGATATTTCTAAATTAGTGTTTTTATCTAATTTTATAGTAAAAACAATTTGTGTTGCACAATATTGGCTATTTTTGTTGAATACGTACAAAAATATAAAAATAAATGACTTGGAGAAGCCCATCTACTATGTAAGCAAGATTCTTCTGGACCAGAGACAAGGTACTTTTCGTTGGAGAAGCTTGCACTGGCCCTGATCGTTGCCTCTCGTAAATTCATCCACTACTTTAGAACACTCCCGATCAAGGTAATTACCGAACGCCCCTTCAATCATTACTTCGAAAAGCTGACGTTTCAGGGAGAGTAGCAAGGTGGGCTGTGGAGCTCGGGAAGCACAACATCACCTTCTGCCCTAGGACAGCCATAAAGGGCCAAGTTTTGGCTGACTTCATCGTCGAATTCAGCCATGAAGGTAGTTCGGCGGACACTGGGGGCAAACTACCAAACCAATGACTATTGATGATGAG
>JAOTRH010000008.1:12853430-12875121 GCA_034768845.1 Heliamphora exappendiculata | reverse complement strand
ATCGTCGAATTCAGCCATGAAGGTAGTTCGGCGGACACTGGGGGCAAACTACCAAACCAATGACTATTGATGATGAGGACCCAAAGGATACTTGAAGCTCTACGTGGATGGTTCTTCATGCAACAAGGGGGCTGGAGCAGGAATAGTACTGTATAGCCTTGAGGGAATTCTCATTGAGAGGGCTGTCCGGTTGGATTTTTAGGCCACCAACAATAAAGTTATATACGAAGCCTTACTAGCTAGGCTCCGAAATATCATTGAGCTGAGGGCCAGGAAGGTCAAAGTATTTTGTGATTCACAGTTAGTGGCGAATCAATTCAAGGGAGAGTACCTAGCCATAGACGACAGGATGCAGGCGTTCGTTCAATTAGCACAGCAAATGGCCAAAGACATCCCATGTTTTGAGATCACCTAGCTCTCATCCCGAGAAAACAGCCATGTCGATTCTTTGGCCTGCCTAGCATCAGCTGTTAGTACTGAAGAAAGAATGGTGATTTCAATGGAAGTCCTCCGACAACCGAGCATTCTCGACCACGAAGAGAAGCCGATCTACTACTCGAAATTGGGTCCCAGCTGGATGGATCCCTTGAAAGACTACCTGGTAAAAGGCGAGCTACCAGCCGATCAGAATGAAGCTTGGGCTGTTAGAAGGAAGTCGGCAAGGTTTTGGGTTTCCAGTTCAGGGAAACTTTACAAGAAGTCCTTCACCGGGCCCTACCTCTTCTGTGTGCACCCGAACAAAGTCCAAGACCTATTGTTCGAAGCACATGAAGGAATTTTCGACAGCCATACTGGGGGGTGATCATTGGCTCACCGAGCAATCTCTTAGGGCAACTGGTGGCCCTACATGCAGAAGGACCCAGAGCAGTATGTCCAGAAGTGTGACAAGTGCCAGAGGTTCAGCCCAAACATACACATCCCAGCCGAAGAACTGTCCCCACTAACAAGTCCTTGGCCCTTTGCCCAGTGGGGATACAACATAGTTAGCCCTTTCCCAAAGGCCACAGGCAACAGAAAATACCTCCTCGTTGCCACGGACTACTTCACTAAATGGGTGGAGGCTGAACCCTTGGCCAACATCAGGGACGTTGACGTAAAGAGGTTCACATGGAAGAGCATCATCACTAGGTTTGGTATCCCCCAAGCAATTATCTCGGACAACGGAACTCAGTTCGATAGTTCCTTGTTTAAGAATTTTTGTTCAGGGCTAGGAATCAAGAACTACTTCTCTACCCTAGCATACCCACAAAGTAATGGACAGGCAGAGGCCACCAACAAGACTATTATCGACGGACTGAAAAAGAGACTGGATGCAGCTAAAAGAAGATGGATCGAAGAGCTCCCCTCGGTTCTGTGGACCTACCGAACTACTCCAAGGAGATCCACAGGTGAAACTCTATTTTTCCTAGCCTATGGGGTAGAGGCAGTTATACCGCTGGAGGTCGAATTACCGACAATCCGAACAGAGGTCAGTACTCCCTGAGCTAATGAAAAGGCACTAGCCTTGAACCTCGATTTAGCCGAAGAGCATAGGACGATGGCCACCATTAAATCAGCAGCCTATCAGCAAACACTTGCCAAAGGGTACAACAAGAGGATGAAGCATCGAGAGTTCGGCGCAGGAGATCTGATTCTAAGAAAAGTGCTCGGCCACATGAAGGACCTTGTCCAGGGAAAGTTGGGCCCGAACTGGGAAGGTTCGTACAAAGTTACGTCCAAGGGCAGCATAGGTGCATACCACCTAGAAGACTTGAAAGAGAAGGCAGTCCCCAGGCCGTGGAACACTAACAATCGTCGCAAGTTCTACTTTTAATCTTCTAGTTTCTTGTAATCTTTCATTATTTACAATAAGCGCCGTTGTTCGACATTAGCTTTTCCTTCACTCTTAAAGTTTTTATCAATTTGGCATTCTTGACAAAAACATGGGGGCATATCTCAAGTATGGAAAGCACTACGGCAAGCACAATGAACTTTTTCAACCTAAGTTCGAAGTTGGCCAAGTTCGACGCTTATCCGAATAACTTATTCCCTTAGTATGGATGTTAATCCCATACTTAGGATGATTAAGTCTAAAAATGCTAAGTTCGAAACTTATCCAAACTAATTATGCCCTTAGTATGGACGTTAATCCCATACTTGGGATGGTTAAGCCTTAGAAGGCTAAGTTCGAAGTTTATTCGAACTAATTATGCTATTAGTATGGACGTTAATCTCATACTCAAGATGAATAAGCCTAAAAAGGCCAAGATCGAAATTCATTCGAACTATATAAGCCCTCAATATGGATGTTAATTCCATACTTAGGATGTTCAAGCCTAAAATGGCTTAGTTTGAAGTTCATCCGAACTCGTGTAACACTTTGTATGGATGTTAATCCCATACTTATGATGTTTAAAGCATAAATTGACTGAGTTCGAAGATTACCCGAACTAGTTTATTCCCTAGCATGAATAACGATTCCGCACTTCGAAAAATTAAGCTTAAAAAAGCTAAGTGTGAAAAAATGACCGAATTGCTTGGGCTACCAAAAACAGTGCAAGAATAAAGACTGAAACAAGATAAAAAAGAGTTTTCCATTAAAAAGGAGGGGCTGAAACCCTCAAAGTTACAAGCAAGGGCCTCCAGGGAAAAAGTAAGGATAAATATTGCAAAGAAACCCTTAAGGTGCGGCCAGGAAGTCCTCGGTGGTCTCCACTGGAGTTCCCACCTCTTCAGTAGTAGATGGAGTGACTTGTAGCACATCGGCGGGTATCGCATCATCGATCGCAACGGCCTGGGGTTCCTCAGCCTCGTCTTCCACCTCCTCCCCGGATTGCTTACTTGGAAGGGGGACATCTGCGTACAAGGGGGAGGATGCCTCAACCCCAGCAGCCTTGAAAGCAGCCTCCCAAGTAAAGCCAAAAATGATGTCCTGAAGACTAGGAATCTGCGACTTATAGTCCTCCGTAGCTTCAGCAACCCCAGCCGAATACGCCTACGACGCCTCCTCCTTGGCTTTAACTAGTGCAAGCTCGGCTTCCCCCAGCTGAACCACGGTATTGGCAAGGGAAGTCTTTTTCTCCTTCAACTGACCCTTCAGGGCAGCCGCTTGAATTTCAAGCTCAGAGACCCTTGCCCGAGCAGCGTCAGCAACTTTGGTTTTCTCCTAAAGACTTTCTTCCAGGTTCCCTATCTGCTGGAGATATTTGGTGTTGGCCTAGCAAAGTCTAGTCAGTTCGGCTTCCTGCGCCTCAATGCGCTCCACTATCACCATCAGACGTTGAAGGCTCTGCGAGAGAGAAGTATGTTAGTAGAGAAGAAAGCAGCAAATGGAAAGCACGAAAACTAAAATAAGGGAGAATACCTGGATGGAATGCCGAACTGACGATTTCACAAGTTTCTCTTGAGGAAACTTGCGGGCCTCTTCCATATCAGAAGGAAGAAGCAGGGCCTTGCTCATCCCGAAGGAAGTGTACGGTGATGCCGCCTTGTCCTCAACTGTTATAAGGCGGTCTCCCCTTGTAAGCTATGGTGTCCATGGCTCAAGTCCTTCTTTGGCCCCCACAACCTATTTTCCCTTGGCTCTGGCCCTCTCTTTCTCTTTTTCTTTCTCTTTCTCTCTTTCTGTCCCCTTCCCAGTGGCTTATCACACTTTTTTTAACTTCTTCGGAGCTGGAGCTACAACAGTCTCCGTCGAGGTAGGCACCATTAGTTCGGCGGCGAGCTCTGCTGCTAGTGAACGACGTACCTCCTCTCCTTGCTTAGCAGCCACAATCGATGTGGTCCTCCTCTTGGGGCCACCAAGCGTGAGGAAAGATGAGAAGTCGGTGGTAGGAGCTTTCCTCTTGGCCATTTTTTCAATATGCGTCAGCTCTGAGGTGTCAAGTGAAGAAGAAGAAGAAGAGGACGAAGAAATACAAATTGTGTAGCCTAGTGATGAAGGACCCGACTCTTCAGCAAAGAAGGAAGGCTGGGCAACTGTCACCTGTCTTTTTGCTCAGGTGAAAGGAAGAACAATCATTTTTGAAACTTCAACAGGTGCAGAAGCTTCGGCAGTAATCCGAACTCCATAGGTGTTTGGTCTGATAAAACCCCGGTAAGTAGGGATATACTTCAGAAGGATGTGGGCAGCTCTCCCGAGGCCCCGTTGTTCGGGGAGACCTTTGTACTCCCAAATTTTCTTCAAGTCTTCAAGGTGTACACCAGGAAGAGGCTCCCGTGCTCGGCTGTTCGCAATCTCCCCTAACACTGAGCAAAAACAAAAATTAGAGATGAGATACGAAAAGCAACAAGGACCTAGCGGAATGTATTAACAAACAAGTGGTGGGGGGGACCTACCGGGTCCCAATCCGTCCTTTCGAGAAATAGTGAAGATATATTGCTCTTCCCCTGGACCAAACTCGAAGTTCCCTGTAACATACAGGAAGTCGTCATCTACGTCTTTACCAGAGTCCGGTAACTCAATGACAAGCTTTTCAGATACTCTTGTCGCTTTAAGGTATTACGAACCGAAAGAATATTTCACCATGTTGTAACAGTAAACTATATCCTAGATACCAAGGTTGGTATCCAGAATACGGTTCAACTCTACAACCCCAATGACTACTCTGAAAACGTTAGACGAGACTTGCATGGGGCTTACCCGGTAATGCCAGAGAACTCGCTGAAGAAGAGGATGGATTGGGAACCGAACTCCTCATTCCACTATAGCTACGAGTGGAAAGGGGAGCTTCTCCAAATTCCCTTCTCGAGAATCACCAGGGTTAGCTAAGGTGATGTCAACGTCGTTTGGAACGTGGTATCGACGCCGAAATTCACGCATTGCCGCTGGCGTCGATACCAGTTTCCTCAGTTTGCCCATTTTCAGAGAAAGCGAAAAACAAAAAAGATGGAGGAGAAGGAAACGGAAGGTAAAGGCAAACTAGCCTCAAAGCGACAAAAAGAGCAACGAAAAGGAAAGAGGGTGCTTACTCGCTTCTGAAAACAATGCTCAATCTCCAGTTTTTGGAAAAGCACTTCACCAGAATCTGGGTGTGAGTTCATCGAAAATCGCAGAGGGAGGCGCATGTAAGAAGTGTGAAACGGTAAAAAGGAAAGAAATGGCGGCGCTCTAAACTTTTATACCCGTTGTTTGAAATAACAGGCGCATTTAATGCGCCGTACGTTGAAATGACGCGAATAATCATTAAATGGCTGTCACCATCTCCACGCGCCACGTCAGCCTCTCAAGGCTCAAGGTCAGCCGTAACCATTCATGACGGGATGTCAAGGGGTTGGCCACCCAACCATCACACGGATGCCCAAACACATCCAGCACCCCTTGGGACTCCAGTTACTAAGCACATGTACCGAACAGAACAACCGGACATACACCATATAAAGGACTAACGACTGAGCAAATAATTAAAATTCTAACTCTTCACTAAGCAGATCAGCCAAGCAAGAACCAGAGCTGGGGGGCCGTTGAGAGAGGATAAAAGTATTAGGCTCGAAAGCCCAGCACACTTGGATGGGGCCGAGGCCCCATGAGGGACGCCAACCCAAAGACTGACCGAGTGCTCAAAAGAGGAACCTGACCAACTGTAGTTCAGGGTACCCTAGTTCGGCCCACCCCAGAGAGGGGTAGCCCAGACCAGAGGAAGCTCATGTCGTCCCCTTAAATAAAAAGGATATCTTAATAAGGTATCCTTCCTCGAAACGATTTTGATCGGATAAAAGTGATAGAAACAAATCAGGATCAAATCCACATGACAGGAAGCAAATCTCCTAAGAATCAAGAGGCAGAATCCTATGAGGATTCAGCCTCATGGGGTTCCAACCCTTATATAAAAGAAGGCACTCTCAAACCTAGAGGTACGCAATTCTTAATCCCAAAACTCTTTCTTAAAAACCTCTCAAAGAGATCTCTAACTTGAGCGTCGGAGTGCGTCCCGGCCATAACCAGCTGGTAGGCGCTAACGGTATCCTTTGTGGTTGCATGAATTTGGCGGCAGAGTAAGGAGCATCCAGTGAGTTCGGAGGAGGGGAATCCGCCCCATATTTTGTTCGGGGTCATCAGTGTTGAGTCAGTTTGCCTAGTCTTGATTGTACTGAACAAGCCCAGCCAGTTTGTACTGCGAACAATATATATATATATATATATATAAATTACTATATTGATCATTAATATACATGGTTAAGTTGTGCAACCAGAGAATTACTACATTAATCACTTGTTAAGTTTGTTACTCATATAAAAAATTAAGTTAATTGAATATCTGTAATTATATGATCTGATTACATTTATTTTATATCTTAAGTTGTCTGGATCAACATATGTATACCTGGACTAATTTTTGGAGACCAAAACTATTGATGAACGACTCATCCTATATAATCCACTTAGTAAATTTTATATAATGAACGATTCATCCCATAATATTGATCTATTATAACTATATATATATATATATATATATATATAGTTTGTGTATAAGCCATGTGGCTCACGACATCCCTTAGACATTGCATATCCTAAAACGGGTGAAGTTGGAAGCTTTTAGTTACCAATTTTATAACGAGGTATATTAAATTTGAATTTACTATACCTTAAATTTTTGGATAAACGTATAGATTTATTACTTGATTATAATGGAATGACATATGTCAAACATTGATGTGCATTAAGAGTAATAAGTAGTTTTGTAATACACATATAGCACTTTTATTCAGTGTCCTAATAAATTTTTTTTTTAAATGGGACAACATTGGCTTAGGTGGGAGATAAAGAAATTGAACTTTCTCATTTAAGAACTGTACCTAAACAATGTATGTCACGTAGAATTTTAAAAATACTTAATTTTTCGCTGTTAATTAATTTACATATGTAAGCAATTGCAACACCATTTTTGCATTTTGAGGGACGGCACGGTAGCCGTAGGCTTACCACAAACAACCAAGACGACTTTTTTATTCTCTTTTTTTCTTTTATCTCATATTCTTTGGGAGATGTTTGTCTGTTGGTCAAAATTCTTGAAAATCAACAATTTTTGGGTTAATCAAACAAAAACAGAAAGCAGTAAAATGTAAAATACAGCAACTAACAAAAAAAAAATTCCCTAAAAAAAAAAAAAAACAGAAACGCTTATGTTTTTTACTGTTTTTGATATGCATAAAAGAAATACAACAGATTTAGAAAGCACAAACGAATAAACTGTTTTCGAATTTGTATTTTTTTTATATGTATAAAAAAACAACAGAACATAACACTGTTTTGGGAAGTCTTTTAGTTAAATACAGAAACTAAGAACAGGTCAGAACTAAAAATTAAAGTGTGTTTAATAAAAAGGAACAAAACAGAATAAAAGTAAAACTAGGACTTTTCAGTAAACTAAAACTCTTACTGAACAAGTGTTGCAATTGAGTTCAACGTTGAACGTTGTGTTCTTAAGATAAATTATGCCCGCGCCTCGGTGCTTTTGATATAACCGACTTTTGCTTCTAGGATAAAACAATTGCCGCGTGCAAAAAGTTCATTGCAATCTTCACATATAGCGAATTTTGCTGTGACTGAACTTTCTCAACACAGTTGATTGGAAATGAAAGAACCAAAATTTCGGTATTTGAGAAAGCATAGAGATGAAAGTTGGATGTTAACTGAATTAAAAAGGGCACTAGAGCAGCCTTTAAATAGACATTTCAAGTGAATGTTCGATTTGATCCGAACATGCACGAACTAGTTTGGCCTGGCGATTAGATCGCCCAACAGGCGTGAACCTTCCAATAGTCATGAACTATCCAACGATCCTCAATCCATTCTGACTCCAACGGTCAGTAATGAACAAAATGGTAACTTAAATTTAAAATTTAAATAATTTAAATTTTTTGAAAAATAAATTTAAATTATCTTCCTAAAAAAAATAAGGGTCGACTCGCAACCCGTGGACCTTAGACTCAGACCCAATCCGAACCGACTCGACACGATCAGTCGGACGGGCGAAGGCGCACGCATGTGGGGTTTGTTTTAAACCCACCATTGTATAAGTTCTCTTCATTCTACAAAATTGGATACTCCCAAGGAGTACGCGCCTTACGCCAAGATTGACTTATATATATAAGCCACTCATCTATTATTCTTCAAACCAATGTGAGATTGAGTAAAGTTACGAACTTTTGTCAATTTTAATGGCTTATTTTTTAAGTCAATTTCTCATTAATCCATTAATAATTTTAAATATAATAAAATTCATGATAACACTACTCATAGAAATAAACATATTAAAACTCGAATTCATCAAAAAATATTAATTCAATCCAAATATATTTAACTTCAAAATTAACTAAAAATCATGTTCTAAAATTTCAAAAGCCACTTTTTTTCAACATTGTCAACACTATTGCTAGTAACTTTGAACTTTTTGTTACTAATTTTAATTATAAGTTATATTTTTTCAAACACACACAACTTCTAATACAAGTTATAACTACTTTATATTCTAATGAGATTTTTAGTGATAAGTTAAAAATATCGTTACTAATAACTACTATATAGTTATAATATCTTCATTATCGATACAATTATTATCACTAAAGCATTTTTAGCAAAAAAATTTGCCATACATTTAGCAATAAGATTTATGTGGAAAATAAATAAATATCACAAAAATGCAATCATAAATTTTGTGACAACAATGTACATTGTCACAAAAAGTTGATCTAATAAGCTTTAGTGACAAGTAAAAAAACGTCATCACTGATAATCACTTTTTAATACTATTTTTTTGTTGTTGCTAAAATTATTATCACTAAATATTTTTAGCACAAAATTTATTTTATCGTCAAACATTTAATGATAAAAATTATGTGACAAATAACATATTATCACAAAAAATCTTAAGTTTTTTTTAGCGACAACACATTCTTGACATAAAAAACTTATTTTTAGTGACGATTTTTTATTTATCTTTAGTAATTTTTTTTATATTTTTGAATTACTTTTTTTTACTTTTTTGAATTCTTTTCATTGATAAAATCTAAAATAAAGTTTTAACTAAACAAAAGAATAAAATTCGAAAAAAAAAAAAGGGGCCCATTGTAAGCCTAGCATCAAATGCATGCCAACCTCACATCCTAATCATGACCAAACTGTCGACCATCACGATGATCGCAAGTCGATGCAACAAACGGTCTGGATCACTTCATAATAAGGCAGTCCAAAGCCATTGCCACTGATTACTGACAAGCGCGCCAAAGTAGAATTTGAACGGTGAGGATTTATTTACCCTTAAAAGAGCCTAATACAAAAACCAGTACCACATCATTTGCTGCCCAAATGGCAACCTGGGCAAGTGCTAAAACGATGAATTAGATAGTGTTAACCAAACTTTTATTAATTAATGATGTATATAATGTTCAATAATGTATTTAATAATTTTAAAATATTATATAATATTATTTACATAATAATTTTATTTAATAATAAAGTAAAAATATTTTGAATGTGACAATATTAATTACACTTTTATTACTTATGTGAAAATAAAGATAATTAATTTAATGCATATCAATTTTTTCTAGTTACTAAGAATAACACGGAAATAATGAAACTATTTTCTAAAATCAAATTATACATAGATTTTAAATCATAAAAGTTGGATACTATGATCAAATTTTTATAGTTATTTTGTGGTTGAAAGTTTGTGTATATAATATATATTATTATAACAATTTTTTTTATTCATAACGAATGAACTATTTTATAGTAGAATTTTTTGAATTCACTCCTAATGTATAAATTTTTGGATATATGCAATCATCCAAAAATTACAAGTATCGATTAAGTTCGAGCGTTTTTAATATGAGAGAATCGAAAACAAAACATTCAAATTTACGATCGATTCCAGTGTACTATAACAACATTTCAACAAATTAAGTGGTAATTATTATTTTTTTAAACCTTTTATTTAATTTTGTTGGGAATTTGTTACCTTGTATGGATGTGGAATTGTGGATAAACTTGACTTGAATTTAGTGAATGAAGTTTGGATGTGTAATCTGAGAAGTGGCATGTAGACGAATAGTAGATTAGTGGGGGGTCTGTCTGTGCGCTAGGATTTTGAGAAAACCTTGAAACGAGTGCCGGAAGTGGATAGAGTAATCTTAAAATGTGAATGTTAAGGTTAATATATTATAAGATTAGGAAAAATAAAAAAATTTGTAAAATAAAAATTACATTAATTGATGATAAGTTAATAAAAACACTTATTAGGTGCTTTGAATACATATAACTTAGACGGTCAGTTAATGTGATAATAAAAAAAAACGACATAATCATGAGTAATGAAAATACTATAAAGAAAAAAGATAAACTCAAATTAACATGAAATATTGTATTGAAAAAATATTCAAATTTATTAAAACTATTTAAAAATATGATTGTTAATAAAACAGAATGATGTAAATAATTTATATAACCGATCCTAATTAATTAATATAAACGCTTAATCTAGTTTGGTTTGGTTTTTTTTAGCTTTAAATTACCAAAATGAAGTTGCATTGAAATTTATTTTTTTATTTTTACATAATTTTATAATAAATATTGATCTTATTTTGATAAATCTAGACGTATAAGTTTTAAAAATATAATTTATATAAAAAAAATAAACGAGTATAATAAGGGTTCTAATATTTCTAAAAATATATGAAAGTATTTTTTATAATAAGTAGAAGGACAAAAAACTAAAAACAAATAAGCAAAGAGACAAAAGACCAATATTTTGCCAAATGGAACTTTTAATTCTTTTTAAACTTTAAGCCTACAAGTTTTAAGCGGTGAGCCAAATGAGATGCTTAATGAGCTATCATTTTAATGAGATAATTTTCTTTTTAACTTTAATATGTTTTTAGAAGTGAAATGTCTTATTTTTATAGATATTAATATATTTTACATAAATATATCAATGCATTTTTCATGTTTTATTAGCAATCCTAAGGACCATGATTAGCAAATTCATATATTTTATAATACTTTTGATCAAACATTTATCTCGTGTGCCATGTTTAAATGTTAAAATTTGTTTAATTTACTAACTAAAATTGTAAGTTAAATTTTACAAGTTGAAACGAGTGTAAATGGGTGTTTGACAAAATTAGTATTATTAATTTTTAATTTTTTAATATTAATTTTAATTATATATTATAATATATTTTAAACATTTATAATTTTTGTTATAAGTTATAATTATATTTTTTTTCTATTTTAGTTATAAATTATAATTTTTACAAAATACTTATAATTTTTATTGCAACTTATAATATATATATATATATATATATATAAAAGTTACTTGGTTTAAATAATTTCAAACACCACCTTTGGTGCTTGGCTCTTTAAAAAGCAAACAAAAAAAAGTCACGTGACTTACTATTTTAGGAGGTGCACGCAACTCTTTTAATTCGTTTTCTTTTTTATTTTCCGAAAGAATCAAACTAAAACCCATTTAAAATTAGGGGGTTTAAATTATTTAAATTAAATATGTATGAACTGAAGTTAATATTTACCTAAAAATTTAAAAGTACAGTGATTCGTTTGGGTAATTTTACTTATTTATTTATTAATTTATAAATTAAATAATAAATTATGTCGTTTAGATAATTAAAAAAGTTAAAAATAAAAAATAAAAAATAATTAAATAAGTAAATAAATTAATTTATAAATCAAATAAATTAGTTTATAAATAAATAAATAAATAAACTCATTTAAACAGTTAAATTATAAATAAATAAATAAATAAACTACAAATTACTTAAATAAATTTATTTAAATTAAATTTAACTTATTTATTAATAAATAAATTAATTAATAAACAACATCGACCCACGTATAGCTTATCTAAATCTCTCTCTCTCTTCATTTACACTATCGGCCGAATACATGTCAGGCAAATTATTAGGTAGTCCGGAGTACCAGCTGCCACGTGGGGCTCACGCAAATTATTAATGAACACGTATTTTTAATAAATAAAAATATTTAATATTATATATTTAGTGAATCACAATTATTTTTCAATTATTCAAGAATGATTGTTCCACTTTTTGTTACTATTATGAAATAAAATACCATGCAAATAATAGCATACGATATTTTAAAAATTATAGAATATTTTGCCGGTGTTTGGGATGTATAGAAAGTTTGTTTTTAAGTAATATTACCTTTTTACAAATAAAAATAAAAATAAAAAGTTATTTAGAATAATTTTTTATTAAAATGTCTAAATTATTTTTATTTTTTACTTTTAAATTATAGTATTTAGAGTATTAATACGAATTTTTTATTTTTGTGAAGAGAGTTATAGCGTATTTAAAATGTATATAAATTTTTTTTAAAAAAAATATGAAAAAATAATAAATTTTTAAAGAAGTCAAATAATACAATTTTAAAAAAAACTTTACTTTTAAAAGAATCGAAACAAGGGGTGTCTCTTCGGGAGTCTGCGACGGTGCTGCGTCTAAGACGGTAGCACGCTCGTGCTGTATTCTGTTTGACATATTTTTTGAATAAATTTTTATTATTTAATTCGTTCATTACGTGAAACTCGTCGGGTTTATTTAACATATAAAATTTTAAATTCATCTTATATCTGTAATTAAGTGATTAAATAATATTTGTTTAATAATATATTTTTTTAAAATTATAATTTTTATTTATTAATAAAATAATATTATGAGATCTTATTCAATCATTTAAATAAAGATATCGAATAAATTTAAAATTTTATGCTAAACAAAGACAAATTTTTTAAAAAATATATTAAACAGTATCCAACGGACTACCTTTTTAGCCGCAGCACACTTCCCGGACCCTCTCTTCATATGTCATGCAGGTGACAAAGAAACCGCGCGTACGAAGAGATAAGACTAAACCGAAGCGAGCAGAAAAGAGAGAGAGAGAGACTCTCTTTTCCTCCCTCAGGGCTGGGGCTCACTCCCTCCCTGTTGGTTTGGTTTGATTTGATTTGGTTTGGTTAGATTAAATTGGGTTGAGTTGAGTTTGGCTGTGTTACATGTGTTGGGGGTATTTATTACCTTCTGTGTCTTTCTTTCACTATCAAATTAAGTGGTTTCTCTCCAGAGTCCAGAGTCCAGAGTCCAGAGTCCAGCTCCTTCATTTGACAGCCTCAGCCATGGTTTGTAGAGATACCGCTCGAACGGCAGTCGGTGTTTTAGGTACGTACGTGCGTGGCTGATTTTATTTTCTCTTTTCAACACAACCAACCCTTTTTAGTTTTCTCTCATTGTGCCTATCTAGCTACCTGCTACCTCATTATCTTCATTGTTCTCTTCTCTTCTCTTCTCTTACACACACAAATTCATGAGCTAGAATCTAGAGAGAGAGAGAGAGAGAGAGAGAAAAAAAGAGAGAGCTGTTTTCGGTATTGAACAGTTTTTCTTGTTTTTTTCCTTTTGTTTTGCAATGGTTTGGAACATCTTTTAATCAGAAAAACACGACGGACTTATTTTTGTTTTGCAATGGTTTCCTTGCAGGGAACATCATTTCAATCATCTTGTTCACGTCACCAGTGTAAGTTCTCAGTACTCCCAGTTTTTTAAGAGAAAATGGGAATCATCTTCTCACCACTCTTCTTTCTTTCTTTTTTCCTTTTTTTTTTTTATTTCCTTTTCGATTCATAATTATGTTAACGATTTGGATTCTCTCCGGGACCGGCACCGTTGAATTTTTTTTTGTTTTTAAAATGGATCTGTTTTTATGAAGGAGTGTTTATTTAATTATTTTTAATTTATATATTATTATTATTATAAAAAATTAGATTAATTGAATATAACAAATCTTTTTGTATGGTTTGTAAGATGAATAATTTAAATCATTATTACAAGTTTACTGTGCATTCACAAGACAGAGATATTTACAAGTCTACTGTGCATTCACAAGACTGAGATATTTACAAGTATGAAAGGAAAATAGTATAGAATATGAATTCTATGACATGAGATCTCTCTCTATGACATTAATTGTTAACAAAAGGAAAAGGATGGCCAATTAAGTTGATTCTCGATCTCCTAATAAAAGGGTTGTAACATTTAATTCCATCATTGACCGGTATGTATAATATAAGACTTTATCTACAAAGAAATGATGATGAAAGATTTCTTTTTTGTTGTTACATAAATATAAATTTCAGGCCAACTTTTGTGAAAATATGCAAGAAAAGGTCGGTGGAGCAGTACTCGGCAGCGCCATACCTTGCAACCCTCATCAACTGCGGGCTTTGGGTCCTGTACGGACTGCCCATGGTGCACCCACACAGCATCTTGGTAGTGACCATTAATGGTTCGGGAATGGTCATCGAGCTTGTGTATCTGCTTCTCTTCCTCCGGTACTGTTCTGACAGGAGGAAGAGACTGAGAGTGGTGGGGACAATGGTGGCAGAGTTCATGGTTCTCGCCGCCCTCGCCATTCCGGTTCTAACCCTAGTCCGTACAACCAAGCTTCGGTCCACCATTGTCGGAAGCATAGCCATGCTGGGTAATGTCTTGATGTATGCTTCACCCTTGTCGGTCATGGTTAGTCTCCCCTATATGTCTCCATGCGCCAACATTAATGCTTCTTCTTCTTCTTTTCTTCTTCCTTAAACCAAATAGTTTTAAACAACCACATAGCATTGTGACGTGGAAAGCACCACGTGACATTGTGATAATCTTAATAAATAAAAATGTGTGATGCATAATTATTAAATAGTTTTTTATTTTATATTATCTACTTAACAAAGATGGACCGATGTTATTTTAAGTTTTATTACATGATTAGATGAGAGTACCGCGTAAGTAATATCACATGATATTGTTACGGGACTACTGAATAATTACTAGATTATGCTTATAATTTTATTTTTAATTTTCATATACTAAGATTAATAATTAATGTGTAATATTGCAGAGAATGGTGATTTCAACAAAAAGCGTTGAGTACATGCCCTTGTTTCTTTCTCTGGCTTCCTTCGCCAATGGCATTTGCTGGACTTCTTATGCCCTCATCCGTTTTGACCCCTTCATCGCTGTACTCTCTCTCTCTCTCTCTCTCTCTCTCTCTCTCTCTCTCTCTCTCTCTCTCTCTCTCTTAATTGGGTAATGAATACTTTAAAACAGGAAAAAATTATATTGGGTGCCCATAAGTAGGCCTCATTAGCTTCCTCCTTAAAGTTGGTATTTTAACCTTCTTTTTTTTTGCCTTAAAATCATAAAAAATCAACTGTCAAAATCATAATATTTTCTGATAGTTTTAAAGTCACCTTTTAATTAAATAAATTGTACATGATACATAAAAAATTGTACATGTGGGTGTACAAAGCAAAATAATGTATGTACTTAGAATCTCCCATATAAAATTCTATATCAATCCTTTGTAAGAATACTGTATATATTTGTAAAGTAGTAAACCATCATTTGAAATGAAAGGATGACTAAATGTGCAAATCATTGTAAAAATTATGAATGTTATATTAATTACAAAAATATTTAAGTACCTATAAAAGCTATTCATAAAATTAATCATAATTTAAATTAGTAAATACTTGCTTAAATTGTTAATGATGTGAATCATATTTTAAGTGAATTTAGGCCATTCATTTTAAATTATAGGTGCTTTATGGATAAATTTCATGAATTATGTATTAATAATCACCACCCATTTTTGTCATCTCCATAACTATTTTCTTTTATAATTATTAAAGCGAAATTTTTGCATGTTTTCTTGTTAAATGGACCTAATGGGTTGGGCCTGTTGTTTCAGGCTCCTAATGGGTTGGGCACGTTGCTTGGGTTGGCCCAGCTTGTTCTGTACGCCACATTTTACAAATCCACGAAGAGACAGATATCGGATGGGAAAGGCAAAGGAGAGATGGGCTTGGGCTTGGGCTTGGAGTTGGCTGATTCTGGAGAATCCAAAAAGATAAGAAGTGTGGCTCAGAATGGTCATGTTTCGGAGAACAACGGGTCTTGATTGCTGAAGCCAACTGGCTTTGGCCCCCATGGGTCTGGCCCATCAATAACCAGCCGCTCCTTATTTATTTTTAACATCTCCGCCCAAGTATATGTAACTGTGTTGGCCCTAAAAGAATATCTATAATAATATATGCAATCCTGACGCTTCTCGGTTCTAACGCCTTCTTTAGAAAAATAAAAAATGAGATTTTGGTTTACTTTTATTTTTGTTTATTTTTTTAGATTTTTTAGAAAATCCGTCTGGATTAAAAGAGTAGGGAAACCAACTTTTTTTAATACTTTCATTATTTTAGATTTTTAAAAAATCTGTCTAGATTAGAAGAATTAATTGGGAAAGTTAAAAAATAATTGAAAACAATAAGTTTGATTTATTAAATTATTTTAATTTATTTATATATTTTTTAATTAAGGTTTTTTATCTTTTAATTTTTTTTGATGAAAAGAATCGAGAAAGTGAAAATTCTAATTTAAAAAAGGATGAAAAAATTTGATTTTAAATTTGATTTATATTTTTTTTTATTTTTTAAAAATTTTAATCTTTTTTATTAAGATTTTTCCTTTTCAAATTTCTTTTGATGAAAAGAATCAATAAAGTAAAAATTATAATCTAAAAAGATGGGGGAAAAAAGGGATAAAATAAGTCCATACCCAAATTTATATGTTTTCACTTTGGTCAAATTTGTTTACATTCCTGTTTTCTCTTACCGAAAAACTTTTTTAGAATAATTAATATAGAAAGGCATTTTTGAATATCACACCCGGATTGTGTATTAATTTTTTATTATATATATAAAAAATATTTTATAATAATAAATTAAAAACGGTACTTAATATTTTACCGGTACCGATAAATAACGTAAACAAATATTATTTAATAATAAATAATGTAATATAATCTAAATATTTATTTAACATAATTTTTTAATTAATTAATCTAAATTAATTTCAAATCTCATTATTTATAATGAGATTGCTAACTTGAAAAGATATCAAATTTATCATTTGAGTCTTTTTTTTAAAAATAATTTAATATTAATTAGCATAATAACTCTTCTTTTATGCTATATTTAAAGTTTGAATGAAAATATGAAGATAAAAATAAAAAGTACAAACGAAAAATACATATCCGATATTTTTTAGTACGAGCCAGTACAAACCGATATTACCGGTATATGTTGATATTTTTACTTGTACAAAACAAAGTATTTGTTCAAACTAGAGTTTACAACCAATGAACATGCTCCTAGCTCAAAAAAGCTGATTAAATTTGAGTGGAACTACTGTACGGACAAAAAGTACGGATTCAGTTATAAACCACACAAAATGCAGTGGAAGTATTGGGCGTGGTTTATAACTAAATCTGTGTTATTTGTTTGTACGCATATCATTTTATAGGGGTTTTAATCAAACAGGGCAACTTGAATACAATTTCACCCTAAAACTAACTCTTACAATCTAAACTCGCACTGCATCGGCCATTACATCATGAACCAAGAGTCTGACTACATTCCTGCCAGAAGATTTTGATACATCCACACACTCCCCCAGGTCCGCATCGCAGGCTATTAAAACCCACTCCTGATCATCATCGAAGTACTTGATATCAAAAGTACCCATCTCCAGGTTCAGCCTTTTTGCCACTTCCTCCTTCAGTCTGACTATTCCAGAATCCAAAAAATACCGAAATCTAATCACGTCATCTTTGTATGTTGCTTTTATTGTCATAATCTTCAATTTTGGCTTGGCTAAAAGATGTGGCATTGTGTCAGCAAGAATAGCCATGGATTCTCTCGGTTCCGGTTCGGAATATGGTGGGTTTGTCCAACTGTGTTCTGGGATCTGATCAACCAAAGGAGCCTCCGATGCAGGAAACAGATTTCTCAAATCGCGTGAGCTTCTGGCATCCTCAATCAGCATTCCTCCAAATGGCTCTTGGGGTTGGGTTGTGACAAGGGCATCGGGAATTGAAAATGCAGCCGAGAGGTTCAGTTCTTTTGCGGGTTGGCACACTGGTTCGGATAAGCTGCCCGCTTCTATGTATTTTTCATGAACAGGCGAAGCAGCCAGATCATCCAGGGGAGAGGGGCTACTTTGGCATGAACCATGGGAAATCGGAGTCCCAGTGCTCTCCTCTCTTGATCCGCTCCCTGTTTTAGATCGGCTCAAGCCTTCACCCAATTCTTGCATAAATGCGTTTTGTTCGTGAACAAGTTCTTCTCTAGTCCGTACATCATCTCCGAGCATTTGATTTTTTGGCCCATCCTGCCCCTGACCTCCAGGTTTCTTAGGGGGCGTAGATTCATTCTTTTCTTCCATAAGTTCGGGTGGTTTAAAACCAGCCGTATTCTGTTGATTGGATCCATTCAAAGTGGCAGTCCACGAGATCGAACTAACTGCAACAGGAAGTGAACTTGTGGCTAGAGAAGTTAAAGAAAGGGCCCCTTTAGTGCCTTCTACAGATTCAATTACACGCCTTAGACTAGAAAGGGAACGGTTAACCTTGCTGATCTTGCGAGATGGCCAACGAGAGATCCCGTGCTGCCTACATATGCGCTTCATTGTAGTTGGGCAAACTGTAAAAGTCAGAATCTTTGTATAAGAGATTCACTTTCAGTAGTGAATGCAACAGACAATTTCATCTTCAAAACAAAAAATCAACAAAGGGGAAACAAAATGAGTATGATGATAAGCAGAGATTTGTGAGTGAATCAGCTTACCACCAAGGCTCTTTGCAGCGTCTTTAAGACTTCCGGAAAAATATTGTTGTAGAACCTCTAGACTGATTGATTTCTCAGCTTTTCCACGCTTCCTTTCTGGTTTTTGGCTCCTGTCTTTACATACAGGAAAAGAAACAGCATTTTGGACTTCGACTGCCCAACCAACAGTTCTTCCACTGTTTATGGCATCAACTTTGATGCTTAACTGCTGCTCCAGTGAATCAAGGTGTACCATCTCTGGTTCTCTGGATAAGGTATCAGGGCCAGGTGGAAATATTGCACTTGGAGTTATTTGAACAGATTCAAGTTCTGAACCAAGTTTCTCATCCATCCGTGCGTTAATTATTTCAACATAACTCTCCTCCCAGTCAAGTTCTTTACCTGATTTCTCATCCATTCGTGCGTTAATTATTTCAACACAACTCCCCTCCCCATCAAGTTCTTTACCAGAAGCAACCTTAAGATCCCGGAAATGCTGCTGCATTGTTACCAAAATCGCATCCAACAACATCTGTTGGTCTCTCTTGTCCCTAATGTCAGGGGGCAGAAAGAACTCTAAAATGTAATCATCATTTCCTGTGTGAGTGCTCCGTAAGCAGATTGCAAAAGAGCTAGTTAATCCAAACATGCGTGCATAATGCACTAGAGGGTACTCATTTTTGCTAAATTGGGTAATATCCTCACAGAAGCATGAGTTGTGGGATGCAAAGGCCCGCCCAGCAACCCCCTGCCCCTTTTGTAAGTGATGCTCGGTACAGGCCTCTCGGAATCCCCACATGTGAGCATCTACAACATAAAAAGCTACATCTGTTGTGGACATGCAGATTTGTCCCATGCAGCTGCCATCAAAGCTACTGCAGCTCTTCTTCAAACCGCCCCCATGGACTAGAACACTGCGATGCCTGCATGGAACCCAGGTCTGAGCCAAAGGCAATTTGTGAGATTCACACTCCACAGTCAGTATCTCCAAGATTTCAGTCAGCGCTTTTTGGCGACCTTCATTACAAATCTGGTTCACAAACATGTTAAGTACAAACATTTGTGAGAACACAAAAAGAGAAAAACACTAGAATGGATTCTTGAAACATTGTTGCTGTTTACCTGTGTGTTTGGATGGTCCAAAATCTCCGAACTTTTCAGATTTACTGCCTGCGCAGAAACTGAAATTATATAAACTGAGGATCTGGAAAGGTTTTCAGTTGGAAATATAGTCCAGAAAGCATCCAATTAATGCAAGAGCAAGCAATGGTGAAATATGGAAATTAAGTTATGTAACTGACTTTTACACAAAGTTCAAGCTCCATCAAAGTCTGTCTCATCAACCTCAAAGGAGTATTTGCAATCTTGTGACGGATTTCAATGAAAAAGCCTCCTCTGGCCAGTTTAGCATTAATATAATCAAAAGATACCCAATATTCTTACAAATAAAAAGGAATCCACGTATATATTTCATTTAGTTCTCATCTTTGCTTATTCCGCTCCTTTTAATCATTCCATTAGGTTTGAAAATGAAATGCAAAGAAAGAAAGAAAGAAAGAAAAAGAGAACAAAGAAACACAAAATAGATTATCCAATTGGAGAAAAGCTATAGACTTGCAAGAACTTTTGCATTTCAGACGTTCTCCATGTAGAACATTAAATGTTCAGTCAAATATGCATCCGAGGTATAAGCTACCCCTTTATATATTTGACAGACATGAAGTGGGAGGTAGCGCACAATGATCGAAACCCTCACATAAAGCCACAACTTTAAAACTCAACTCCTTATTTATTTAACTCTAAATAATACACTAGGTGAGCCTCTTCCTTATAAGCTTAAAACCCTAATCTAAAAGGAAATTAAAATACTAAGAAAATAAAATAAAATTTTAAGATAAGCTAGAATCCTAAACAAAAAAAGAAATACAGCTATATCCTTATTTAAAAAATAACTAGAATCTTAAACTAAGGAATTAAAAATAAAATCATAATTAATAAAATAAAATAAAATTGTAAATGGCCCTTTATATTCCGCATCATTCTCCTCCACTAAAAAAAAAGAACTCAACCTCGAGTTCATCCTGAAAGACTGTACTCTGTCATGCCAGATAATCAAGTATTTTGAATAGACGAGAAGTACCATGTGATCTTAATCTTGAGATGATTGACAAAATCTACAAAACTTGATGTGATAATCCAAAGAAAATCTTCAACTCCAAGAAAATCAGTCATGTCAGGCTTGTCAACATCGCTTGCTGGACAACCATTGGTGAGAGAGAAGGAGTTGAGCGCATCATTATGTTCAAGAGGCTCTTAATTGGTTGTAACGGTGTTCGGCACGGGAATGTCTTGCTCTTCAATGGTTAAGGGAGGAATAGAAGCATTGATTTCGTGAGATGAAGTAGAATCAAGTATATTGTGGTCCTCGTTAAAATTTGAAAATTTTAATTTAAAACTGTTATCTACCTCAGTCAATTGTGACTCCTCTATCATGCTTAGGTGCTCAAAAATTTATGATGCATAAGCACTTGGGATTTCAAAATCAGCAGTCTCTTTATCTACCTTATCTTCCAAAAGATGGCATTCAATTTCTCTAATTTAGCTTACATGTGTACTAAATTATCGCTACACACACTTTGGTCTCTACGTATCGATTGCAAAGTTTGATGCATAGTATTAAATTTGGAGGTCAACTCAACATTAGTAATCATGGTTATGATTAGACGGTATAAATTTGGGTCTATGGAATGGCTATTTTATTTTTATTTTTTTTGTGGCTATGGCTAAAATGGATAAGGTTTAAATGGGTGTAGCTGTAATTTGCTTAAGGGTTGCAAGAAAATAGGTTAATAGGTTGGAGCGTATTTATTTGAGCGGGCTAGATGTGGCTTTGTTAAAAGTATGGAATGGACTGTATTTAATTTAGGTTAATTTTGGCTAGTTTTAAAAAAGCAAATTAATGGGCTAAGCCGGGATATGTTATGTCTATTAAGAGTGGTATACGAAAGGGAAAAGGGTGG
>JAOTRH010000008.1:12808137-12853330 GCA_034768845.1 Heliamphora exappendiculata | reverse complement strand
GTTGACAATTGGCTGGTAGTGGCAACTAGTGCAGGCAGCGACGAGAGCAAGGTACGAGGGCTAGGGTTGAATGGGGAGAAAGAGATGTTGACGAGGAGGAGGAGAGGTAGAAGAGGGTTGAGGCTAGGGTTTGCTGCGAATCACAGAGATAAGTGAGGGAGGGAGAGGTTTTTTAGGGTTTCGGTGAAAGAATCGATGGCGACAAAGACGATGGCAACGAGGGTCTAGAGTTTTGACGAGGGTGGCTAGGGTTTTAGCGAGGCCGTCTAGGGTTTTGGCGAGGAAGAAGGAGAAGGCCGACAAGAAGGATGGGGCGAGGTTTAACGAAGGAGACCGACGAAGGTTAGTGGTGATAGTGGCGACCCCAGAGCTTGTCGACGCCAATGGTGGTGATGGCGACTGTGACAGTCGTTGGAACAAGTGGTCATGACAGTCGTTGGAGCAAGTGGTCGTGACGGTGACAGCTAGAAACTGTGATGTCGGTTGCAAGAAGGCAGCATGAGCTTTTTCGGCTACAGATCGAGTTAAAGAAAGAGAATGAGATGTGGAATCTCGAGCCTAAGCTCGGACACAATTGATGCAGCACGTGGAAGAGATGGGAACAAGGATTGAAACCCTCACACAAGACCACAGCCTTTAAACTCAACTATTTTATTAATTCAACTCTGAATAATACATTAAGTGAACCTCTTATTTACAGACTTAAAACCTTAATCTAAAAGGAAATTAAAATCCTAAGAAAATAAAATAAAATCTTAAGATAAGCTAGAATCCTAAATGAAAAGGAAAAAAAAATTGTTTAAAAGGCAACTAGAATCTTAAACTAAGGGGAAAAAAAAAAAGGGAGGGGGGGGGAGCTTGGTGTACAAAATTCCCGCGTATGCGGAGTCCAGAGAACGAGGGAAGCTTGCTGCACAAAACTCCCGCGTATGCAGATTCCTATAAAAACTCCGGCGTTTTTATAGTACGCAGTATAAAAACAAAATCCTAATTAATAAAATAAAACAAAATTGTAAATGGCTCTTGTATTCCCCATCACATAACCGAATAGCATATCTCTAATGTTTGGGAAAGGATACAGGAACTTTGATAATAGGAATCTCCTGCTTATTTATTAAGTATCAAAACCAAAATATAGGATTATTGGTGGTGGCACCAGACACCTGGCACCAAGCCCAACCTTCATCCAAGTTGGGAAGTTATGGGCAGAAGGTAGGCCATTCCCTATTGTGTAGCCCACTGCATTTGGCACCACAGCATATCCCACCCCTTCCATCTTCAAAGTTTAAAAAAAAAAAAAAATGAAGTAGTGTTTATTTCACAATCAAGAATCAGGATGATTAAATATGAAATATCGTTTATTCTGTGTCAATTATATCATGTGTGAGAAAATTTTCATAATAAAAATAGTTAAGCCTATACTACCCATTTAGGGTGAGCATCATAGAAGTCCATTTTCAATATTGAACTCAACATGCCTTGTTCAATTTCCAACAGATCCTTCTGGATAAAAATCGAACACCCCACATATACAATTGGTCTATCACAGTTCCTTTGTGATTAGTAACAACCTATTCACAGCCTCAGCAACCCTTTCTGAAAACAATAGTGAATTGCAAGTGTCAACTAATGAAACTCAGGCAGGGTGAAATTCAGTTCCAATTGAACATGTCTGCTTTTTCTTCTTTTTTTTTTTTCTTCCCTTTACTCTTACAGAAAAACTACAAGAAATATAAACAAAAATCAACTGTGGGCAATACAACTACAAAGTTGAAAAGGATTGCTACAATGACTTGAACACCCACTCAGTGCTCAGTGAAGAACATAACATAACACTGTAACATGGAGATAATAACTAATGAAGAAACCAACCTCAAGTGCTTTGCAGACTTTATCAACTTCAGGAGCATAGTTAATCTTTTGTGAAGTCATTATGAGCTCAAGCACACCAACACAGGACTCCCCAGAACTTTCAAAAACTGGCAACGCTAAAGATCCCTGAACATTGTAATTCAAAGCATGAGAAAGTCTTGGATACTCTTTAATGGAGTAATACTGCACATTTGGAGTCCATTCTGGCAATCTTTGTCGGAAAACACGCCCTGGAAGCCCAAGTTCTCCATCATTCTCCCCATCCACAGAAAACATGTACATCAGAGAGACCATTCTATATTGATGAAGTCCATTGCTATGTGGATCAAGAACAAAGGGCTGCCCAGAAGTTGTTAGTACATACTGACCCCCTCTCTTTACAGGTACCCAAACCTGAGCTAGAAGCTGTTGTTCAGTCAATTCTTTGAAGTATCGAAGCGCCTGTGCCATTCTCTCCTTAATCACACAAGACCAATCTGGGAAATCTAGTGATGTCAGCGACAATGGTGGAGGTAGCCCTTTTTTATCATCACTTCCAGGTGGATTTTCACTAACTGAATCAGGATCATCTGTATCTAGTCAAAAATTCACAATTAGCAAATAAATAATCATCTGAGGCGCATGATATCTAGAAAAGAAAAATTCCCAATTACAAGGTAATCTAGGCATGCAAATCATCACAGCAATACTACGGACCATAATTTTTACCCATAAAGTGATTTGCACATCACTTTATGGGTGATTATATGTTTACGGGTCCGTAGTGTTTTTTAGTCAGGGACTAAGGGACAGTAAAGAAAAGTATCTACTTTGGTGTATTCAGTGTCTCAAAAACTAAAGAACCCCTTGCCCCACCAATTGTTGTTGCGGTATGTATCTATGTAAAAGCTTCAAATGAATAGATAACTCCACAAAGCGCTAAGAGACCAAAGGAAAGAACTAGGGACTAATATTCCATGTACACTCTTCTCCTTTGAAAAAAAGATAGATAAAAGCGAACTCCTATCACAACCGAAGTGAGGTAAAACAAATAACCATATAGTATTTTACTGATAAAGCAATCCATACAATCAAAGAGAACCAGAAAAAAACCTGTGGTGGCCGATTTTGCCCACCAGAATGATAAGTTCTCAAATGCCCGAAGAATTTTTCAACCCACTTGTGACCCTTGAGAACTCAACAACCCGTCACAGGTCCTTCAGCCCAAGGGGGGAAGGGTCAGAGAACCCTCTGATGGTCAAGTCAGGACACTATTCCAGAGAGTTAGTGCTTCACTAGGTGGCGAGAATTACCACTGTTCCCATGCCTGCTCTTGTAAAGCCTCCTTGCCCCTCCTGCTAGTGGTCTTTCCTTATTTCCATTGGCCCATCTTGGATTTCTTCCTTTTATTCGATCGTACACCCGCCGACCTCAAGCATCCCATCTTTCTCTTTCTTTGCGAGGGATTTGAGCGGACATTTAATGCGCATTAAATGCCCCCAACTGCCAATTGACACATAGGTGCGCGTACCTGATTTGACGGAAGTGATCCCATCACTTGCCAAGTAAATGTAATTGGGGCCGACTACTATGTGGGGTTGAATTGAATACCTTAAAGGTCCGTGCTAAGCAAGTTACACCATCTTTCGATCTTTAGTCAGTGCTGCTTCCTTCCCATTTTTTCTGTGGCATTCTTGTGACGTGGCGGGGCACCATAGGCCTTTCATTTTCTCTAAGCAACCCACAGGTGGCCCCTACTGGGCTTAAGCTAAAAACCTGGTCCCCACAATTGCCCTAGAGCCCACATTCGTTGTCGGCAACCGTCAGTGAGAGGGGGCTAGCTATATGTTCCTGGGTACAGTCTTCGGAAAGGGTTATGTGTTCTCTTATGCGAATTTAATTGTGTAGAGACGTTTTAGGGCAATGTCATCTTCGAGGCACTTTAAGAGTCACACCCTTCCAATACCGTTTCATAGAGTTGTTCCCAGATGATTCATCATATGGTGTGTATCCACTAGAATTCCTATCATTAACTCCTTCCTCTTGCCAAGTTGCCAGCATCGAACCCCTCTCAAGCTTTTCAGGTACTTTTGGTTCTTGGCAATCTCTAATTTTTTTGCCATCGCCCATGGCTGATGCTCTCAGAAACATAGTCTCTGAGGAGAACCTGGAGCGATTTAGGTCCCGTTTTGAGATTTTAGAGCACGTGTCGTTGGCCTTGGCTAAACCTGACAGTGTCGTAGATATTTTGATCAAAACATTTGAGTTTTCTGGCTCTAAAAAACATGGTCTCTGAGGAGAACCTGGATCGATTTAGGTTCCGTTTTGAGATTTTAGAGGATGTTTCGTTGGCCTTGGCTAAACCTGACATTGTCATGGATCCTAATGACAATAACTCAGTAGTCTTTCCTTTTCTCTCCATAGTTGAAGGGGGGTTCATTTCCCCCTTTCTGAGGAGAACCTGGAGCGATTTAGGTCCCGTTTCGAGATTTTAGAGCACGTGTCGTTGGCCTTGGCTAAACTTGACAGTGTCGTAGATATTTTGATCAAAACATTTGAGTTTTCTGGCTCTCAAAACATGGTCTCTGAGGAGAACTTGGATCGATTTAGGTTCCGTTTTGAGATTTTAGAGGATGTTTCATTGGCCTTGGCTAAACCTGACATTGTCGTGGATCCTAATGACAATAACTCAGTAGTCTTCCCTTTTCTCTCCATAGTTGAAGGGGGGTTCATTTCCCCCTTTCCTTGCTTTTGACGGAGGTGTTCCATTTCTGGAACGTATGCCCTTCCCAAGTGAATGTGAACTTTTTTCAATGTCTTGTTAGGCTCTTGTTTCCATAGTTACGCGAGTTATTTCGCTGACCAATGCTTTTGTTGTCCTTGTAGAATACTTACTTTTTATGTGGGATGAATGTTACTTTAGAACTTGCATGGTTAGGTTTGCTTTGTTTTGTGGGGATGAACAATGGTTTTTGGCATATAACTTATTGTCGTGTGTAGCAGTAGTCAATTATTGTTGTTATTGAAATAATTTTAGGTAGAACAATGGTTATTGCTGTTTTTGTCCTTCTTGTACAATACAATATTGTGCAACGGACTGTGGGTCCAGATTGCACTATGTCACCATGACTCACTTGGGAACAAAATCCACATTTGGATCCAGACCTTGCTTTTCTAACCTTGAAACAACATTGGACAGAATTTCAAAGAGCAAAGCCACTCAATTCAGGAGGCAGTATGAGCAATATCAACATGAGCAATAGGAAGTGTCTTATTCCCCAACCAGGAGGCATAATGTAACAAATTTCTCTTCCAGAAAATAACTAGAAAGATCTGGCAGAGGTTACAGAGCAGTTGAGTTTTCTCTAATGTGGAGGTGGAGGAAAAAGACATGGTCAATAATATCAAGGAAAGTCTTTTATATTCTTTTTAAATTTTGAAACACATTTGATGTCAGTGGTCAATTTATTTTGGTCTTTATTTAATGAATTTCAACGTTCAATTTGTTTTGGTTTTTGTTTAATCTGTTTACAGATATATTACTAATTTTGATGAAGTCAAGGATTTTTATGTAAAACAGAATGACAGTGGACGATGAAATATATAATATTGTTCCCAACCTGTTATGAACAATATTTTATTATGTCAAATAGTGCTATTTAAAAATATTGTTTTTATAAAAAAAAACGAAATGAGTAAAAAGCCATTAACTTGTTAGAAATAGAATCTTAACATTTCAAAAATTTACACCAAAAAAAACAAAAACCCAACTAGGGTCTTAATTGCACAAGTGAATCATTGAAACATCATAAGTTTAATATTGCAAATTAACAAATTTAATCATATCCCACATTATTCAATCTCACCCAAATCAAACATAAGTTTATCTAGTCCATTACCTAATCCTAGCTAAATCAAATATAAAAAAACTATTCTCACCTTATTACTAATCCCACCTCATTATTAATCTCACTCAACCTACACCGGTTAACAAGCATGGCCCAGGAGAATACCTTCTCCTGTTCACCTTCTAGTTGTAATATTGCGCCTGGCACTTCTGATAGTTTGCCAATTTCACAAGGGCCAGGCTCCTTCTTTCCTCACTCAGGTCTAAGTCTCGTGCCTATACCTGATCATTTGGCTCGACATTGAATTCCTCCAACCTGATTGTAGGCAATCCTATTTCAAGCAGGATGATGGCCTCTACCCCGTAACCCATGGAATAGAGCGTCTCTCATGTTGGGCTCTGCAATGTGATTTGGTAGGTCTAAAGAGTTGGGAGCTCATTTACCCATCATCCCTTTGCTTTGTCAAGCCTCTTCTTGATCCCGTCTATTGTGGCCTCTACCGACCCGTTGCTCTGTGGATAAGCCAGAGTGGAGAAATAACTCTAGATGCCGAGGGTCCGGTAGAGTTCCTAATATGCTCCATGGTTGAATTGAGTTCCATTGTCCAGAATTATTTTTTGTGGTTATATACTCCCAAACAAATTTCTCAACGTCTGTGTCTCGAATGTGTACCATCGGCTTAGCCTCTACCGCTTAGTAAAATAGTTCGTAGCTACCACCAGCCATCTCTTGTTTCTGGGGTTTCTGGGGTTTCTGGCAAAGGACCGACAAGATCCAACGCTCGCTGTGCAAATGGCCAAGGGATTGTTATTGAGTTAAACTCCTTAGGGGTAGGTGGCTAAGCAACGGGAAGTTCTGGCACTCTTTAGGATTATGCTTCAGTATCTTGCCTCATGTTCGGCCACCAATACCCATGCATCAATGCCCTATGCGTCAAGGAGCGTCCCTCAGTGTGTACTCCGCAAATTCCTGTGTGATTCTAGCTAACTTTTAAATAAGGTTTTATTTTTATTTTCTTTTTATTAGAATTCTAGATTATCTTATTAAGATTTTATTTTAAATTCATATAATTTTAATTTTTTTTTAGATTAGAATTTTAAGCCCATAAATAAGAAGATCAAATGATATATTAAGGGAGTTGAATTAATAAATAGTTGAATTTTTAGGCTATGGCCTTATGTTAGGATTTCAACCCTTGTACGCTACCTATCCACAGTTTTCATCGCTTCCACGTGCAGCATCGATTAGTATCAAAGCTTAAGCTCGGAATTCCACATCTCCATATCCTTCTTTGACTCCTTAAGGCAGCCGAAGAAGCTCCTATCGCTATTCTTCCATGCGACTACATCGGGGGCAGTCGTCAACCATCGACGCCTTGTGCTTCCGCCACCGTAAACGCCTCATACCCTCACATTTGTACAAAATCTTAAACCCTGAAACCCCAACTTGCATCGTTACCCTCTCCTTCGAAACCACGACCTCTTGCGAAACCCTAGACCACCTCGCCACCCTCCCCTAAACCCTAGGCCCTCATTGCCCTCACTGCTCTCGCCCTATTGCCCTCGCCATCCTTCTCCCTTTGCCCCTCGCCGAAAAAACTCGTGTGCCTCTTTCCCCTTAGCCAAAACTCTAGCATGGGCGCCAATCCCCTACCTGCGCCATTATAGCCTTTGCCATTACCGATGCTGACGCCTCTAACAACCATCGCGCCGGTATCGCCTCATGCTGTTGTCGCCACAACCGGCACCTCCTTGCGTCGTTACCTCCTCGCGTCGTTACCTCCATGAAACCCCTTTCAAACCCTAGTTGCCCTTCTATTGCACAGTAAGAGTGAGCCTTGACGCAACCCGATTATGTCCCATACCCGACCCACCTTTTGACTCGACACACCCTTTTCTTTTTTTTGACACGGCTCATATCTCAAACCCATTTTCAACAACCACTGCCCAGCTAACAAAAGAAAACGATCCCATTAACCCTTTAAAATCAGCCCCTTAGGCCAGCCCATGTATCCTTTCAAACCCAATAGCCACCCCAAGTCCAAACTGCCCATTCACCTTCTTTTTAACCCAGCCCAAAATAACACACACCAAAGAACTAGCCCAGCTAAAAATAAAAACTATTCCAACCAATCCAATTTAGCAAAAATTAATAATAAATAAATAAATAAAATTCCCATATTCTCCACGTCATACCCAATAGACTAACCATGGTTACCAATGCCGAGTTGACCTCCAAATTTGATGGCATGCATCATATTTCGCAAGTGATACGCAAAGACTAGCAGGCAACCATTTAGCACACATGCGACTATGCGAGCTACCTTGGAAAAGTTGACAGCCTTTGTGTTGCAAGAAAAGGAAGAGGAAAAAGCTATTGATTTGGAAATTTCGAGTGCTAATTCACTACAAACTTTTGTGCACCAATGGCGTGTAGATGAGTCACAATTGACTGAGATAGACAACGATAGTTTTAAACTCAACGTTCCAAATTTTAATGAGGACCACGATATGCTTGACTCTACCTCATCTCAAGAGATTAATGATTCCGTTCTTCCTCTACCCATTGAAGAGCCAGACATTCCCATGTAGAACACTGGACCTCTTGAACATCAAGATACACTCTAATTTGGCACTTTCTATTGATGATCCACCAACAAAAGATTCCAACAGGTTAGACAAAAATTGATTTCATTGGTGTAAAAGAAATTAATTGGGAGTTCAATCCATGTTTGGTGGACCTTATCAACTGCCTCTAGACCAAGACTAGTTGGCACGCAAATTAACTGAAAGTCTGAAACAGCTTACATATTTGAAGTTTATGAGTCTTTGGCATAGCCGAGTAACGTATTTCAAAAAAAACTCGAGGTCGAGTTCTTTTTTCTAGACGAGGAGAATAATGCAGAATACAAAATACCATCTACAATTTTATTTTAATTAATTAATATTTTGTTTTATTTTATTAATAAGAATTTTATTTTTATTTTTTTAGTTTAAGATTCTAGTTAACTTTTAAATAAGATTTTATTTTTATTTTGTTTTTGTTAGAATTCTAAATTATATTGTTGAGATTTTATTTAAATTTCTAAAGAATTTAATTTTTATTTTTTATTAAAATTTTAAGCCTATAAATAAGAGACTCAAATAATGCATTAGGAGAGTTGAATTAATAAAAAATTGACTTTTTAAGTTATGGCCTTGTGTAGGGTTTCAACTCTTTTGGGCTACCTTTCATCCATTCTCATCCCCTCCACATGTTGCAGAACTCCTCGGGTCTCTGATTTCATCTAAGCGACCCGCGAATGGCCCCTACTGAGCTTAAGCTAAAAACCCGATCCCCACACAACCCAATTACATTCAAATGTATCGATTCAGAAAATCAAAAACACTAAAACTAATCACACTTGAGCATAAAAACAATTCGAGCCAAATTTGAGAGAAAACCTACAGGAAAGTAATCTAGGGTATCCAGATAAAGGATAACTTCCGCCGAGCGTTGACGTGGAATCTCCGGTGAGTTTGTCATAGTTATCATCGGTAAAATCCCACAGAGGAGAGCAAGGTCGGTTGGAGGACGATAGGAAAAACGGCGACGTCGGGATGGTGGAGATGATGTGGTCGAACGGCCAGGGACCGTCGAGATCGAGATCGAGCTCGAGCTCGAGCTCCATTAAGGACTCCCTATCCGCCACCGTGTTATTCAGCTCCCCTGAGTTGAGAAGACAAGTCTGATTTTCTTCGTCGGCTGACATTTTCTGGACCGATTTCCCCGGAATTTTCTCTACCAATAATTTCGAGTTTTGCGCACATATCCGAATTAATTTGCGCGCATGTGTACTTTGATATTTTTCAATGATCCTCACGCTCGGGGGGAAGAGGTAGGCGGCTACTTGTGGTGGGGCCAGCGGGCTGATTCTATTTACAATTTTACACCACAAAAATTATTATTATACACACTTATTAAATGCATTTACTTACTTTTAAACTTTTTTTATATAACCTTTAAATACTTAATTTTATTCTTTACACCTATTTTAATACTTAAAAATATTTTCATTTTTAATTTCTCAAACTTTAATCATAATCACCACAACTTCACTCACAGCATTTACTATCGCACTACATCAATCGACATCTCTATTGTCGTGTTACTTTCATTGTCATCTCCAATACTACGCCATCTCACCCCTTCATCTTTACTCCTATGCACACTCACTCTCTTCTTCCACCCTTACTCTCCCCCATCCTCCCTTAGTCTCCCTCCGCCCTCAAATCTTAACAACACAAACTCTAACCTTGGTCATGGCCCTTTTCTAGTATTTGCCCTCTCTCTCTCTTGCCACCTTCAATCACCATTTGAATTCCCATTATAAAATAAATTATCTCTATTTAAGCTAGCATTGCCAAACATACGATTTCTGTTCGAACTATTATGATTGAACACCAGTCTTTTGCGTAATATACCATAACTAAACACCATTTTGCTGTTTAAGATTTAGGGAATGAGAGAGTGATATTACAGAGATTGTCAGTGATAAAAATTTAGGTAAGATAGTGGTATTACTAGGGTTTTTAATGATAGGAATTTAGATAAGGAGATGACATCACAAGGAAAGAATAGAGGGAAATGATTGGACTACTGAGATGGGGGCTAAAAAGAAATCGATGTGATGGTGGATGAAGCAATAAAAAGGCAGCAAGTGTTGTGGTGGCGAGCGGCGACGGCGGAGAAAGGTGGTGAAAATAGAATTTTGAAGGTTAACGGTTATTTTGGTAACTAGAATGAAGAACAAAATTGTAATAAAAATTTAGTTCGTGTGCGTACAAAGCAATGGGGCTTGTGTAGATAGAATTACCCTAATTATGGTATGTGTGACTTTATGGAATTAAATTATAACTAGCAATTATTTGTAATTAAAAATATTTTAAATATAATTTAAATTTATAATTTTTTAATTATTAAAAATAATGGCATCTTAAATAATTTTTAGTAGGTTCGTCGCAATTTCCAAATATTATTTTGCTAAAAAAAGTATGTGAGAAAAGTTTAACTTGAATAATAAAGAGAGAGGAAACAGAGAAAGTGAAAAAAAAAATTAAGATGATAAATGAAATAAATACAATTTAGTCAATGGGTAGTTAGTATTTTAAATTGTAAAGTGCTAAGTACTTGAAATAAACTGATTTGTGATTGAATTGTAAGTACTTATTAGTATTACTTTAAAGTTAAATACTTTAAATTTAACTTTCAAGTATGTTATCAACATAAATATCACATAAAATGTAATACAGATAGTTGTACTAGTTGCAGACACCACCTTTGCCTATCTATAGAACTGGATTCCTATAATTTAGTTAGTATATAATTTACATTTACAGAGGATGCTATTATGCGCATGTTTAGTTTGCTAAAAAAATTGACTTTTTGAAAAAAAAAATAAAATAAGAAAAATAAGCTTTTAAGCCATATTATTTAATTTTTCAAAAAATTAACTAATCTTTTTCATCTATTAATCTAAAAAATTATAAAAGTCAATTAATTTTTTTTTCATATCTTAATATATATAAAAAAGAAGCATATACACATAAAAATACGTTAACTTTTTTAAAATTAAAATTACTATAATACCGTCAATTAAAAAAAGTCAACCATCACCACAAAAATAGCCGAGCTAATATTTTAAATACTACAATATAAAAACAAAAAACAAGAAATATTAAACATTTTAATAAAAAGTAAAAAAGTTGTTATAAAAAATTATTCCAAATACCATGACTTTTTTTATTTTACTTTTTTTTTAAAAGGGCTAAACATTTTAAAAGTCAAATTTTTTAAACATTTCAAATAGCTCCTATATGTATAATAGCAAAAAAAAAGACTAAAATATGAGAAGATTCTTGAAGTATAAAGAAGTATGGTTAAAAAGAAAAAGAAAAATAAAATTTTAGAAGAAAAGGTCTTTAAATATAAGAGAGAAAAAAGTAAATAAGTAGAACTATTTTCTAATTATTAAATTAAAAACAAAATCTCAAACTTTAAAAATACCACATGAAACAAATGTTTCGTCAAATTCTTCCTTCTTATAATATACATTTCAGTTTGTAGATTACATAGTTTATTTTTCAGGGTGCTGTGCGAGGGAACGATTATCAGTTAAGAGGATGGTATTTGTTGATTAAAAATAATTTTTGTTATTTTATTTATATTTTTAGCTAAAAAACTTATTTGAATTTAAAATAAGTCATTTGATAAATTAATTTTAAGTTAATTCTTTTTTAGTTAGTTGATTAAAAAAAGTTAAAACTTTTTATTTTTATTTAAATTAGACAATATTGACTTCTATATGCTGATTATAATAATTATACATAATTAATATTAATAATAAATAAACTATCAAAGTATAAAACTATGTTTAAAGTTCTAGATAGGATTAACATTCCTATAACTATTAGTCACGGATACTAAATCCATCCGATTGAATGTCCCTAATTTAATCTAATTTTATTGATTGTTTAGTCTTTGGATAAAAATTTATCTCTTACAATGTAATTCAATCATTTATTCATTTTATAGATTAAAACAAAAATAAAATTAAAAAAAAACAAGTAAAAAAGAAAGTAAAGATTATCTGGTCCAACTTAATTCAATCATTTATTGGTTTCACAGAATAAAATAAAATAGAACAAAAAAATAAGTTAAAAAACAAAAAAAAAGTTAAAAAGTTAAAAATTGAACTAAAAATAGAAACTAAAAGAATAAAAAAAAATCACAACAACTATCTCAAAAATACTAAGAAAATATAAATAATGATATAAAAATGATCATATAAAAACTTCAAAAAATGTTATAAAAGTAAGATTGAATGACAATGTTATCATTTTATGATTAATCCATTTTCCTCTCTAATCCTTAAACTATTTATTTTCGGACTATTGGTCCAATTCGACCCCCATGCCCTGATCACCAACCACTGACCTTGACCCCCGACTTCCGACCTCGATCGACCCTCAAACCTTAGATGCCCAACCATTAACCCTCAAACCTTGGACCCCCGACCCCAAGCTCCCAAGCCCCATACCTGGACTTTCGGACCCCCAATCTTTGACCTCCAAACCCTTAAACCCTAAATACCGACCCTCATCTGCGGGCTCTCGAACCACCGAACCCTAGACACTCAACCCCCAACCTCGAACCCCAAACCCTGGCCTTCAACCCATGTGCTTAAATTGTAAATTCTAACAATAACCCATGGTGTTCCCCCCCCCCCCGACTCCCAATTCTCACCTCGACCCCTAGCCCTTAGACTTAAATTCCAAAACCTGACACCAACTTACGGCACTTGGTCCATGACTTCCAACCTTTACCCCCGAACCTTGGACTTTTAAAACCCTAAAAACCTAAACCCCCGAACCCTACTCCCAAAACTCTAAAACCGTGGAACTCCAAACCCCAAAGCCCGACTTCTACCTCACATCGAACCTTAGACCTTTAGCCTTCAAATCCTGAACCTTGACCCCTAACTTTCAAACTCATAAAAATTTAAAATACTAAAATATTTTACGACGAAACAAAGAGGGATTTAGTCTCATATTCCTTCAAATCTCTAAACTCAATATCCTCCCTTTTTCAATAAGACTTGTTATCCCTCAAACTATGGGATTAAGGGTCCTTCGGAATAATTACTTAAACTATTATTTTAGTAAATAAATATTAAATTAAGTAGTCAATTGGAAAGAAGGCGGAAGATTATTATTGTTTTTTTCTAATAAAATAATGTTATAGGATGTCAAAGAGTTCGTATTGATTTGACATCTCAAATTTTTTGTCAAAAAGATTATGCTACGGTGTTTTCAATAAAAAAGTCAGAACATTTAGCTTATGTGCGGACAAGTTTTTACAAGTTTTTTTTAGTAATTTTTAAGTGTTTTAATTTTTTTTAATAAAAAAATAGATGTTAAATTATACAAAATAAAAAAAAAAAGAAGTTAAGCTAAACCAAATTAGTTAATTTTTTTTTACTTTTAAATTAGACCAAACATAAGCTTAGTAACTAATAGGCCGTCTTGTATACATGTAGGTGTAGAAAAATTATTGATGGTGAAGGTATATTAAATATTTTAATAAAAACATAAAAAAACCAAGACATTCCAAGCAATTTTAAAATTAAAAATCATATTATTAGAAATAATTTAGTTTCGTATCTTTCTCTTAAAAAACTAACAAAAATAAAAAGTATAAAATATAAAACTTCTAGACGTCACAGAGGGGTTAATACTGCGACCTTACAAATTTAATGTCAAATTTCCTTTATCTTCCACCAACCTATGAAAACCCATGTAAAATTAAAAGACCCAATTGCCATTGGCATTCACAAAGTAATGATCACATACTCCCCTACTCAAAAGTTTAGTTTCTGATTATGCTAAGTATTTAGTATTACTAAAATTAGTAATTTATAGTAAAAATTATAAGTATTTAATAAAAATTATAACTAAAATAGAAAAAAAAATAATTATAACTTGTAACAAAAATTATGCGTGTTTAAAAAATTTATAATTTATAACTAAAATTAATATTAAGAAGCTAAAATCTAAAAAATAAAAATAATAATATGAGATCGTCAACCTAGAAAATAAAATATAATAAAAATAAATAAATAAAGTTCATTAAAAATAAAATTTATAAAATTTATTTTAATAGTTTATTTTAGTTTATTTTTGTATTTGAATAACTTATTTCATATTTGGACAAAAAAAAATATGTTCCCCCTCATCTCGATGAGTTAAACAAATAATAATTTGAACAAGAGACAATAAAATAAGTAAATAAACTATTATCCCAAACAAAAGAGATTTTAACACATTTAATTTTAAAAATAATTAGTCAAAATTTCAATTCTTAGACTCCATAGTGCATTTAATCCACCTTAATTTTTTTTATGTTTTTAGCTCTATTGTCCTAAAAATTTTATGAAGTAAGGTTCTCTAAGTTAATGTTAAATAATTTTATAAACAAAATTACAGTCACACTCTCCTAATTATTTATTGCATCACACAAACAGTAAATGTTTACTGTTTATGTTACCAAATGTTTTTTGCCACTTCAAACAATGGTTTTATCTTGACTCATACATGGTTTTATCTTGACTCATACTATATCTACTGCCATTACTCTAATTGCATCACACAAAACAGTAAATGTTTACTCAAACAATTAAAAGTATCTTTGCTTTGAGAATCGTTAAAAGCAGATACATGTAGTTGCTAAAAAGTCACCCAAGATGATCACCGAACATCATTGCTAGAAGTAGCAGCCGAAAGTGATGCCGAAAGTGCTTGAGGTTTGGAGATGGAGGGATGGATGTAGATAATAATAAGAGCATTTTGGTCCAATTTGATCCATTAGATTCCAGGAGTTCTTCTTCTTTTTTTTTTTTTTAAATGGACCAAATGTTGTGTTATATCTCCCTTATGAACCTCTACACCAAAAACCGCTCAAGTGGTGATAGTTATCTCGCCGTTGATTTGCCAAGCTGAACTTTTTAGCAAGTCACGTCATTGAAAGTAAATTTTGATCAAGCTGACCTCTGGCTATTCACGCGAATGCCCATCAAACATGCTGCAAATAATTATTGATCAACATGAAACGTAAAACCACACCTGATTCATCTCCATCTGATCATTTCTAGACTCGCTCTCAATTAACTAGGCATCAATTAGGTAAAATTGGGTGCTTTGAAAAACATCATGTTTTCCATGAATCCATCAAACAAAAAGAGCCCAATGAACCCATCAAGTCAACTTGAATTTTTCCATTTTGTCGAACATAGGTCAAAAACAGGGCAGGTATTTGCGTGAGTCAAATGCGCCTTACAATATAAAGGCATATCAGTGCACAAAACTTGCTCCCTGCGAGCCCCAATAAGGTTGAGTAGCAAAAAATGTGCCTCTTGGCTTGTGCTCAGATATCCACTCATGTACACAACAATATTCCTCTCTAATCAATGAATTAGAAGTGATATCAACCGGTAACCGTATTTTGAAATAACAATTAGCATTAGTACTATCACTGCACACCAAGCAAAGGGTTGAGGATGTCGTAATAGATAATCTTACTGCTGTGCTAAGGCCCGCAAACAATGGATTGAGGACATTATAATGGATAAACATTACCACAGCTCCGAGGCTCCGCCATACCAATATATAGTATACTGAAAGTAATTAATACCAAAAAAGTCGATGCTTACATACAGGAAAGTAATTAAGATTAAGTGATGCTACTTTTATTAGTGCTTGACACACAGACATAATAAAAAAGAGAGTAATATTTTAACATAAATTGTGAAGTCATACAAATCAAATATTTCTAATTGTTTGGTAAAAGTAAGCCAATGATCATGGTTAGTGGCGAGTACTGATGAGACCAAATTAGTTGCATTTTAAGCAATCTAATTAGTATTATAAAGATAGATATTTGCATAGATAATGCATCATATCCCCATATACAGCAGTATTACACTGTGAAAACACTTAAAATTATCTTTTCATCATCTAAAAGAACAAATAGCATCTGAGTTTTATAGATCAGTTAACCATACAAACGACAGATGCAGTTCTTACCAAACATACAAAACAAGCTATGATCAGAAGAATATTATTGACACTCCCATCGTTAAGCAACCAGCAGCCACCCAAGGGCTCAAACGTTCACCTGTTATGAGTATCAACATTAGTCATTCACAATGCGCAGTAAAACAAACAAGAAAAGCAAGATCCACGAGCACAGGTTAGATGTTAAATCCCAACATGCATTTCATTTTAAAAGCTTAGATTGCACATACTGCAATCGATGAAAGTGACTCAATCTGTGAAATGATTCAAAAGTAATCTTAAGGTTTGTCTGAGATACCGAAATTCTGGACCAATTGTCCCTAAAAATATATGCAAAAAGTAAAAATTTGATGTTACCAAGCCTCTCAATAAAAACCTTCTTATAAAGGTCCTAGCACCGTTGCCAATGGCAATATAAGAAGGCACACTCATCATCACATTGAGCATGAAAAACTCCATGTATGTAATGCACCATTACAATATCAATATGAAAAACATAAGTGCATTAAAGCAGCTGAGAAAGAGATATGAAATGTAATAAGCCTACCAATTCTAGCCGCCTTCCAAAAGAAACCCCGGAAGCTGCCAAAGGGAAACACCAATCATTATCAATCTGACGCAAATATTAATAGGTAAAAGATAATAAAATAAACTGCCCCCCCCCTCTCTCCAAAATAAAACACGAGCTGATTCATCTAAGAAGATTTGATTCAAATAAGTTCACACAAACATTGAGTAAAAATTTTATTAAGGAAAGAAATGCGCCTCAAAAGGAGGAGCAACACTATACTCGGGGCATATTCAGAATACAAGTCAACAAAATCGACTAAGGAAAGAAGAAAGGGCTCCTTGAGCCATACAAGCAGCAACCAAGGATCCTTTCAAACACAAACATAGCACTCAATGCTATCAATAGACATCATGTTCCTTTTCTTTTGTTTTATTGTTCATTGATAACTAAAAGAAATCATGTTTCTGTCGTTCCACAAGCATCATAACACACTAAGACGGCCCACCTGCAACCCTTCTATATCATCTCCGAGGGCAACTGATACTCCAAATGAAATAAGCTCCTTAGCCAAACCAAGCATCATCCTTGCCACTCCTAAAATTAAAAAACACCAAAATCTACATCTCCATTGCAACTAAGTAATGCAAATGGCAGTGCTTCACACTCTTCACCTCAGAATGACAGATACAACACTAATTCAGTAAGATTTAACCCTCTGCTATAGATCGTCCAAGCAATGGCCCACCTTAAGAGGGGTCTTAGATCAATGCATCCCCTTCTACATAAAAGAAACATCCACCCACCAACCAACATATCGCAAAAAATAAATACCGAGTACTTACCACTCCTTGCCCTTCTCCAAACCAAGGTATGTTCAACTTCTTCTTAAACCAGTATATAATGAAGCATCTCCATGGAGGCCCTAACAGAATCTTAACTCCCAATTCTAAAGTGAACTTCTGAAGTGAGGTGTCCAAACAACACCTGTAAGAGAAATACTGCCATAGAACCATCCAGATTAGATGCCATTTGAAACAAATTTGGAAAAACCTATCTCAAAGGTCTCTGACCACAGCACAAATCGTACCAAAATTGTGTGTCTATCTCCCACCTTGTAGCAAGTGAAAGGGAGGAAATCATATCTAACCCCCAATGGTGCTCTTCCAAATGCCGACCTCATGAGGTCCCTGAATACCACCTGAAAGGCTGTCCCCTAATCATGTTTATACTTATAATCAATCACTATCCTCTAAAAGTTTTATCTCCCGGAAGAAAACCTCACAAACAATTTGTCCAAAAGAGCTTTATTTAACATAACTCAACTGCCATTACCTAAGCCCCCTTAATTCAGCAGTAATCACACCTCCTTCCAACCAAGAAGGTTGTATTTAACTCCTCTCCAATACCTCCTCAGAGAATTAAAAAGGTCACTACCTTAGCTCCATTTTCCACACGCGCAATGGTTGCATCACATATCCAACATAAGATACTATGGAAGAGGCAAATCATTGTTCAGTCTTTAGTTGCAGGATTCTCCTACTAGGGGTGATGAATTTGATACTAAACTTCGCTCCCGCGCCCCAAAATAAGAGGCTTGTAAGAACGTCGTTCCTAACTAGGATGAAACTTTTGAAACTAATAAATCCTGAAGAAAGGAAAGAAAAGTCACGAATTAAAACAAAATCTATAGCATCCATGAGATTATAGAATAAAATTACCTCAAATGTATTCTATTATTTTATATTTACTTAATATGTATTTATAATTACAAAAAAATAATTTGTATTTGACATTAATTTACAACATTTATTCATATTTTCACTTATACATTACAACTAAATAAAAAACAATTTCTTAGAATATATAAACGCCCTTATAGGCACTCCCAGCCTTAGACTATTCTATCTGCCCATGCTCCCAATCCCGCTCTTGTCCCCATCCTTGCTTCCTGCAACTAAAGTTCAGTCCTCTTGCTCTATCCAGTGCACATCCTTATTGGCCAGCCTTGCGACTACAGTGCCTTCACATGAACTGCATCAATCTGGGGCCCTTGTTCATGCAGTTAGCAATTTTAATTGAGGATGACCAAATCATTCCACTTAACTTTGACAAATGGATATTGAAACAGATGAAGAAACTACAAAAACTACAAAATGCACCAACAAAAACTGAAGCTATTTTTAACTCCATATTACCATTATGTTAACCACTATCTACAAGGTTAGGGTATCTGCAAAAACTTCTGAAAGGGTTCGCCCCCTCTGAGGCTGTTTTTATTTATTTATTTAATGAATTTGGCTTATATAAAAAAAAACTTCTAAGAAATTTTTTCTAAACTCTATCTTATTGCCTAATCCTACTACTATCTCATCTATGGTGTTATTTTTAGATATCTCAGCCAATCTTTCCTACATCAACCACACAAAAGCATGCATGCCCATTTGATGCACATACATTTAATTTTCAACAACCAAATATTATTAACATAACTTTATTACAAGTTCCCTTTAAATAAATAAAATCCATAATGGTTATGGGACCTAGAAAAGTCTTTGGCAACAACATTGCATGAAGGGTATAAAGGCAATCAGATGCCCAAGAAGCTATTAACCTTGTACAGCAAGGGAATCCAATTTCTGATTATAACTTCCTTCAAGGGCAGAAGTTGCCAATTGGTTCATATGTGGAGGTAAAAAATTGTGATGGTCGTCTTGCAAAGTTTACAATGACACGATTCTTTGGGCATTGAGAGCACTCTAACAATACCCTCTTCCGAGAGGGCACCACCGCACACAGATGCACACAATCCCTTGAAGTTTTTTCATCAAGGTTATAACATTATTCATATCAATGTTGGCAGAGTTAACGCTAGAAGAAATTACACACGTAGTGTGCATAATTATTAACGAGAGAACAAATAGGAGGCAGTGGGTGATGTGGGGAATAAACATTTTTTTTTCATTGTTTTGCCCATAAGTAAAAATGTGTTTTATTTTTCCCAATCTTGAAACTCAAACATTGGCTTCAAAACGTGTTCACACAAATTGGGGTGATAGTATAGATGTTAAATGACATGAATCATCAGCATCATAATCCCAGTTTTGGAGGGATAAAAAAACCTCTTAAAATGGACCATTTCTCCCCTCACTCCCCCTCCATTTACTTTTCTTCCCCTTCTTAAAAATTATCCAAACAACATTACAACTAACTCTTTCCTTTTAAATCCTTCTCTTCCCCTCCAAACCCTTCAATCCAAACAAAGGCTAAGTCATACGACTAACAACAATAACATGGGCAATTGTGCACAATAAAAGCAGTATCTTTGAAAACATCATATTAATGTACCGCACATTAGAGGAAGAAGAAAATAAAAACAAGCCCAGTTCGATGAAACCAGACGGGATAGATCACAGTTCACAAGCAATCCCAGGAAGGAGAGACAGGATCTTATCCCAGGAAAGAGGTGTGTGTGTGTGTGTGTGTGTGAGAGAGAGAGAGAGAGAGAGAGAGAGAGAGAGAGAGCATATAATAAATATGGCGTTCAAGAGGTGGGTAAGAAGAGTAGTACCCTGTTTTCTGTTCCAGGATGGTGGGGAACTGCATCTTTAGATACGTGCAGGTGCAAACGACCAAAAGCACCACTGTGAGAAACGAATGGAAGTTGAAAAGCGCCGACTGCGGTTTACAACAGAAAACAAAGAGTGAACCAAAAACCAACATCAAGATTGAATTTGAAATCTTCGATTTCCAAGTCAAGACACAAAAACCAACGACGATATTAGACACCATCCACTACACTTACCATATCTCTTGATTCTCCAAGTGATTGTTCTCTTCTCTTCTCTCTCTCTCTCTCTCTCTATATATATATATCTCTATAAACCCCCCCCCCCCCCCTTCGTTTCAGATCTGCAGAAAAGACGATTGGCAAAGAGCCAAAGAGCCAAACGCAAAAAGAAAACGTCTTGATTCGCAGGCTCGCAGTGCCCGTTCTATTTGTTTTGCTTTGTCGTGGAAATTTTATGAAAGGGTGATTCTTGGCGTACAGGATGACTGATTAAATATAAATAGGAGCTAAGGACAAAAATTTTGATTACTCAAAGTTTAATGGATAATCCATCGAATATATACATAAGATAAGGGCAAAAACAAAATTTTTGATTACTCAAAGTTTAATAGACTTTGATGGATAATAGATTGAATATAGGCATATGATAAAGGGTAAAAACTCTAAATAATCAAAAACTTTAGTAATCAAAGTTTTTATTTTTATATTTTTATCGGTGTGTGGTCAGTCATATATGATCTATATAATTAATATTTTTTTTATGAAATCAATAGTTAACATTTATATTTTTTTTCATTTTTTACTTTTTTTGGAATCATTTTAGAGATAATAATTTTACCTGTTCTTGTTTCATTCTATTTTGTATGAATTCAGTACCTGTTAAGTAAAGAATATGAGACGGTATTTGCAATCTACGTTCCTTTTTTTTCTGCCACGCCAGTGATTAAATAAATTAAATATATTTAATAAATAAAAATATTTATAAAAATTATTTTTTAACAATACAATATGACTAAAATACAAAAATATTATACTTATTTAAATTTTTTTACTTCTATTTCATTTATATTTTAGTTATTAATTAATATTATTATTTTAATATCTTATCGTATTATTATTATTAATATTAATTTTTTTTAAAATAAAAAATATATTTTTCGTTACATCCCGTCTTCAACTCCATCTTAGCCCCAGTACTTTCTCAATTAATTTTTATGACCTTATCCCATTAATAAACATGGTGAGAGAATACACTTTCGGCTCAAACCCGACTGCCGCCATCACTTGTCATCTATTTTTTTTAGTCACTTGTATACGATTCACCTATTATAGAAAGGTATAGCCGAATTTATGCAGTTAATATTTTTTATAATATAATAGAAATATTTGTCCTAAGTGGTATAATTTTTTTATTCTCACTAATTACTTTCATTTAAGATTTAATTTTCTCTATGTCTCACTCTCTCTTTATTTTAACCATATTTTTTAATTTCAAATTTATTTTTTTATCTCTCATTAAAAATATTTGTTTTTAATACAAAATTAGTTTTTACACTCTACTTTTATCTAAACATACTCCATTTTCATTCTCTGATAAATAAAATTACAAAATATCCTTCATCGTATGTAACTAGCGAAGTTGTATCATGCAGATTTCTATTATTGTAAAAGATATTTTTATATTTTATTAAATAAACACAAAAATTAGAACATATTTAGATAAAATAGAGTTTGAATATCACACCTCATACATGTTGTTGAATATTATAATTGATTTTATATAATTTTTAATTTATATATATTTTAATTATTTTTTATTCTTAAATTAAGAGTGAGCTAGAGATGATAATTTCTCTCGTCCCGTTTTCGTTCTGTTTTATACGAGTTTTTTTTCATTTTCTCTGCCCAGTTCCGATTACGTAAAATAAATATTTTTAAATATTAATACATATATAAAATAAATATTTTATAAATATATTAAATTTAAAATATTAAAATATTATATTTATTTTTATTTATTTCTTTTTAAATTTTTACATTTAGTGTTTTTAGTTATATTGATTCACCAAGTATAATTTTTTATTTATTATATTATTTATAACTCTTATTAATAATATAACTTTTTTAGACTTTAAAAGTTATCTTAAAAATATTATTATTTTTGTTCCATTTTTTCACTACTTTTTTTTATATTTTCTCTTGTTTTTAGTCGAATCAAATAAAATATAAAAATGAGCGAGATCACGCCTCGCCCCGTCCCGCCCATTGCCATCCTAGATTGAGCGTAATAAAAATTGAGTTTGCATCACATCCAAACAGTCATTTTAGCTGCATACATTCCCGCCTGGGGAAACAAGGAATTCGTAGCGCATCCTACAGTATATGTGTATCTCTATCTTCATTCCGTCGCTCTCTGGAAATGCATAATTCTCTCTCGCGTGCTTCAATGGCTGACTTTCTCTAATTTCTAGTTTCAAGTTTGCGATAAGGATTCGAATTTTTGAAGTTAGATCTTTAACAATGGAGGATGTGAAGAGATGGTCCGTAACCTACACGAAGCACATTAAACAGAAGCGCAAAGTCTACCAAGATGGTTTCTTAGAGGTTTTCAACTCAAGCCACAAGGTATTGCTATGATCATCTGATATGCTTCTTCAACATCTCGACTCTGTGTAATTGTGTTCTTAACCATTCACTCGGCGGAGAATTTCTTGGTTTTTCAGTGAAAACGCACTTAAATTTCAAGTTATTGAATGCTAATTTTCATATTGTACACCTTTAAGCAGTAGAAGTGAGTCAAATTGAAAGGAAACTCTTTGTTGGGATCATATCCTAACCTCTTGAAGCTATTAGGAAAATCCATTACTTGTCTTCTGGCCTATCTATTCAATCAGCTCCAATATTTTGTGGAGCTAACAAAATTATATTGATTCTACTTGAGAATGCCAGTCAGATATCAAATAGAGCTTTTGATATGTCCTTTTGCTTATCAGCAATGTTACTAACGCTAACACTCTTACTAGAAAACACTATTTTATACACTTTGTAGGGTTCTTTCAAAATAAATAAATAATAAATAATAATGGAGAGGCGAAATATGTAAAGTAGTCAAGAAACACAGAACGAAGAGAGATGGTTGGGTGAAGGAGAAGGCTAATTGAGTTCAGAGTACCGGTAGTGTAAACACGTATCAGATGCTATCATCCAAAAATTGTCTCTCAAGAGCACAGCTATCCCTCCTTTTTATAACCCTCCAACAGAGCTATTAGAGTTGAGATAGGACTCTAAGAGATATATTTGTATCAAGAGAGGTAATCTTTGATATCAAGAGATAAGATCCGCAAATTAATCGTTTTTCCGAAAAATCAATGTTCTACTCCAACTCAACTAGGTCGACCGATGGATGCCCCTCGGGTGCCCGATCCGTTCGGGTAAATTACCTGACCCATTCAGGTCGAGTGACTCAGAGGTCGCTCGAGTGGGTAGGTCCGTTGGCCTGACAATTTATTTTCTTAACCACAAAGTCACATGTCTCCCAACGTCCCGTGCAGGATTGTACTGCCATTGTATTTGATTGTCTTTAGGACAGTCTTTTAATTCTAAGAGGAATTAATATAGTTTGTGCTATATATGTTTGGCTTTGTTCAGTCTGTGCTGAGTCACATAATCTGTGTTATGTTACGGTAATTAGGTAGTCAGAGTTACACAACCTATGCTGTCTTCACGACCTGTGTCATCGTAATAATACAGTCTGTGCTTTCTTCATGGTCTGCGCCATGACAATATAATCAAGTAGTCAGGGCTACTGCCATAATCTGTGTTATGCTTCATAGTCTGTACTATGGAATGTCTTTATCCGTAGTCAGAGCTACGCTTCATAATTGGTGCTATGGGACAATATACATCTCAAGGTGTTAAATAATAATATTAATTTGATCGAGCTACTAGGGGTCCCAGCAGCTCGGTTTGCCGGTGACTCGAATCACTTAAATAGAAAACATCTCATTGCTGCCTTGGTGCACTTCATGAAACAATGATTGCCATTTTATACCATTTTTGTGATAGTCAAGCTATTCATAGTCTGAGTAGCTCGAGTGAAGTTGCTCGAGTAGAGTAGCTCGGATTCTCCGTGGTCTGAATAACCCAAGACTTATACTTTTTTTTGGATTATTTTACATCTTCCGAATGATTTTCAGTCTTCGAACAAGGAAGTTGAGCAGCTCGAGTCTGGGGACAAGCTCGCTTGGGTTGCGACTTATGGTAGATTTTTGTTACACAAGCCTCTTGAGAGCCCCTTAATAGCTTGGATCTGTGTGAAGATTTCCTAGTCGAGTCATGAGGTCAAACTCTCTTCTCGAGTGCTTCTAGTTCTACTTGACTGGTCTAAAAGCCTCTTTATAAACATTATTATGTACTTATCTTATCATTATTATTATTCCAACCATCTACACACTTTTACACACTTTTCAATGCATTTTCAAAAATTGTCCAAGTTATTTTTTTCTTCAACAGTATTTTTAGTGCACATTTGGTGCACTTTTTAGTGCGCCTAAACTTATCCTTTGCCTATTCTTTTTTTTTCTTTTGTCTCCTTTTCATTATCTGACTGATTGATGAGAAAGTATTGGGAAATGGACCAAAATCGTGGAATTATGCAATTTTAGCAATCGAAAAAGGCACTAGTCTTTCAATTCTTCTAGTTGTGAATTCGGAAAATCTTCAAGTAAGATCATGGATCAGAATTATTATAGAATCAGACTGGATTGAAGCATTGCTGGCTGATTGACCATTGTTTGATGTATTAACATTTTTGCTACTTCCTTAATTTGCCGCAGATCTTGCTCTACGACGATTGTGAGAAACTCCTGGAAAGAAGGAATTTGAAGAAAGATGATGTTGTCAGATCTGGTGAAACACTGGCATTTGATGCTTATCTTGTTGACATCGAGGATCTTGATGGAGATCATAAGCCCATACCTCATGTGAACTTTCAGGGAAGCGATAAGAAAAGTACTGAGAAATCTGGGTTGGTTGATGGGAAAAAGTTCAAGCACAATTCAGTTCCTATTGGTATAACCTCAATCCTGTTTTACTGTTTGCAGCTTCAAACTACCTTGCTTTGCGCCTCGTCTCAGAATTTTCAACTACGGTTCTCCTAATTCAGTTTGCTTTTTCTCCAGAAGATAGGAACCCAAATACAGGGAAGAGCAAAGCACCATCAAGTAATCTAAGTCCTTCACATAAAATTATTAGAGGTTTGTCCAATGGTATTCATTGTTTCTTTGTTTTGTTTTGATCAACAACAAAAAGCTTCTATAATTGTCGTGTGCAAGTTAGATGGTTAATCACTCTTCCATACTTATTTTACATTGATAATTCAGGATGATAGTTCTAGCATGGGTAAATCATTTGTTAGTTTCTACTTTCTATATGTTGCATGGGTAACCCATCATTCGGTATTGTGCATCTGCTCCCCCTATGGGAGCATGATTTTGCAGCGTGCACATATTCTTCCAAAGTGGCAGGGAGGTGTTTCTTTTTTTCATCAATCTTTTCCCAATATTCCCTCCCCAGTAACCCACCCCCCTTTCCCCAGGCTACCACAGCAGAAGCCTCTCTCTTTACCCTTGTACCAAGCTAGCATATTATGTCAATGAGATTATACAATGAATTACCATTAAAGGTCGGTTTCTTCATTTCAGAGTTTAAGAAGAATGAAATGAACAAGTATGGAGCATCAAGGAACTGTCCAGATATTACGAAAACCAGCTATTCTGGTCAGTTTGTACTTTTGTGGCTATAATGGTAACTAATCCTATATTATTTTTGGGATTGGAAAGCAACTTGTGATTTGTTATTTGAAGTTTGGTCTTCCTGTACGCTTCATGGTGGACTTCTTGTCCTCCCTTTTGTTGTTCGTTTTCATTTCCATTTGATTAATAAATTTATCTTTTTTGTTGTTGATCAAGAAAAAAAAATACTTTTCATCAAATGTAAGAATCACACGTTCTAATCTATTATGTGATTCCAAATGGTGGCTTTAGGATTTTTCTGTTCAAAAGAATAGTAAAGCATCATAATATTCTGCATTTCAGGACTGATAAGTGTTACTGGATCAACTTTCATATTTATCCTAGCAACACTTATCAGTCCTGAAATGCAGAATATTATGATGCTGTAATATTCTTTTGAACACTTATCCTAGTAACACTTACCACATGCATGAATGCATGCACATGTGCATGAATGCATGCACACCCGCAAAAACACATGAAAAGAAGAAAGGCAGTAAAAAAGTATTCTGATCTCCTGAATGAAGGAGAAGAAGAAATGAAGTCTTCTTGTGGTGTACAAGATGTGCACCACCATACCGATCATGCCTAGGTTTGTCCGTTAGATGGTATTTATAGTGAACTAATACATCTGGAGGGACCCTGATATGAGAACATGTGGAATTGGATCCTTGAGGTGATATTTTGGTAAAACAAATACTGAAGTAATCAAACATTTTTCACCTATCATACATGCAGGCATCGTTTAAAGACCTGATAACAAGTTGCAAAAAAGCTATGTACAAACTTATTCATTTTGTGTCAACTTGATTATGCCACCATCAAAATTTGGCTCCTTGTCTTCTCAGATTCTCAACTCAACTTAGCCGAGCCTTGTCTGATCTCTTGGAGTTAGCTGGCTGAATACTTTTTTCTGCGATTAAGCTTTGAAACCAGTTTTCTTGGAGAACCAAGTCAGAGTAATTTTAGCGCACATATTTTATTTCATTTTTGATATCCAAGTTATCGTAACATGCCATACTTGGATTTTTGTTTTCAGTCAAGTAGAAGATACTACAAAAAACATGGCAAAAACCTGATTATTATCTCCAAGAAATCAATGAATATGGAAGCAGCGACATAGTATGATTAGCTGTAAAGGTTCCAATAGGAGGCACTGTTCTACTTGCCCCTTTTTTTTCTCTCTTCCTTGGCTGTTAGAGAGGAGATTTGGCGTGTCTTGGTTGTTAATCATTAGCCGGGTCATTTGCCCCAGCACACAGATCTTATTGATAATCTTCCATAAATATGCTTCTCATGTTTTTTCCCATAAGGTTCTGTTTTCTTCATCTTCTATTATTTTTCTGGTCCACAATTTTCTCTTTTCCATTGCAGAATGGCACGTGCTGTATACTACACAAATAACTCAAAAGGCCAAGAAGTACCATGATGGAATCATAAGAGTTGCAACTTGTGGATTCCAAGGGAGGCAGGTTGAACTTAAATAGGTCCCATCATCCAATGCCTCTATTCTTTTTGTTATGTCATTTTGATAAGTTATTGACAATCTAGCCAATTAACTTCATGATGCAACATAGCCAAACCCCAAATGGTAATTTTCTTAGAAATTGTAAATGATATATAAGAATATGTGAGGATAGGACATGTGCTACGATGAGTAATGGTTTGATTAAGTTGGACGGTTGGATTCTTGCGCAAAAATCATAGCATGTGGCCTGTAATTTTATCATGGAAGCTAAGTCATATTGCCCATTATACTAATGCTGTTTTGATTTTTGTTTCTTTTAGACTGATAGGGGGGGTTGAAGAAGTTTGAATGGCAATTGCACAAATGGATGCATGAGACACTACAATTTCACAACATGCACACACCTACGTAGAAGGTGGGGCGGGGATGCCGTGAGACGTTGAAAAGGGTGGAGTGCTAAGGAGGGACAGAAAGGGAGGATAGGTATAGTGGATTATTTTAAATATTTTGTCCTGTTAGTGATATTATTAGATGTATGTATATAATATCTGTAGAAAGGCCCGTTAGCTATAAGGGCCCATTAGGGTTTTGCTGTACATACATTTGTAATTATTATATATAGTGGACCTCTCTAATTGAGAAGTGAAGCTTTCTGATAATCTCTTATTCTTTTGTTACATGATATCAGAGCCAAGTTAAGCAAAACCCTAAGTTGTTTTGTAGTTCCGGCACCGGCAAGCCCTGTCTGTGGGTTTTTGGTGATCGGCAAGACCTGTCCTTGGGGTTTCGGTGGTCGGCAAGGGTCCGATTGGATTTCTCGTGGTCAACGAGGAGTTTTTTTTCGTGGTCGACAAGGAGGTTTTGTGGTCGACGAGGAGGTTTCGTGGTCGACGCACTCTCTGGTTTGCTCGAAAAGGACTGATGGTGCCTAAGGTTTGTTCCAAACGGGTCGGCGACACCTGGGGTTTGGTCCAAAGAGGTCGGCGGTGCCTAGGGTTTGTTCCAGAAGGGTCGGCGACACCTAGGGTTTGGTCCAAAGAGGTCGGCGGTGCCTAGGGTTTGTTCTAGAGGGGTCGGCGGTGCCTCTGCTGCGGTTGCTGTCTTTGGAAAGGGTCGACGATGCCTCTGGTCTGTTCTAAAGGGGTCGACGACGGGGTTTGGTATGTTTCGGGGTTGCTGTTTTGCTGTCTCCTGTTTGGTTACTGTTCTTCTAAAGGGGTTTGTTCCTGTTTGTCTTTGGTTACTATTTTGTTGTTTTGCTGTTTCTTGTTTGGCTACTGTTCTTCTAAAGGGGTTTGTTCCTGTTTGTCTTCGGTTACTATTCTCCTGTTTGGCTACTGTTCTTCTAAAGGGGTTTGTTCCTGTTTGTCTTCGATTACTGTTTTGCTGTTTTGCTGTTTTGCTGTCTCCTGTTTGGCTACTGTTCTTCTAAAGGGGTTTGTTCCTGTTTGTCTTCGGTTACTGTTCTCTTGGCTGCCTTCAGAGGACTTATTTATTGATTCTTGTGACGTATTGCAATGACTGAGGGAACCTCGTCCAGTGGATCTAGCCTCTCCAAAGGCTCATAGAGTAGTGTTACAGAGATTATTTCTTCATCCTCACGACTTGTTGATGAAAAACTTGATGGTACTAACTTTCTAATGTGGAGAAAGACGGTCTTAATGATCCTTAGGGGCCAAGGGAAGGAGAAGCTCTTGAAAGATGACCCCTCAAATTCTAAGTCTGCAGTTTTCGATAGTTGGTTACAGGAGGACGCAAGGATTTTCTCCCAACTCCTTAATTCCATGGATAGAAAAGTCAAAGTATTGGTAAGCAACGGCAACACTGGCAAGGAGCTATGGGACTCTCTGGATCTCTTATACTCAAACACCAATAACTTTTCTCACTTGTTTGATGTCTTGAAAGACTTCTTCAAACTCAATCAACATGGGCGATCTCTCAACGATTACTTTGCTGAATTCAAGATCCTTTATGATGAGTTTACCACTCTTATGCCACTGACCACTGATGTGAGGAAAATGCAGGAGCAACGGGAGCAGCTTGGCGTTATCTGGTTTCTTGCAGGCTTGGATCCTGAGCTCTCATCCACTCGCTCACAGATCCTTGCCAGTCATGAAGTTCCAACAATCTTGGACGCGTTTTGACGAGTTTTACGGGTTACTCGTGAGGACACCACCCGAGCTCCATTATCTGACACATCTGATAAATCTGCTCTCGTGACTACTACTGGCGGTCGTGGGCGAGGGGGAGGCAGACGTGGTGGTCGTGGTTATGGCCGTGATGGTGGGCGTGATACGAGAGTGTGTCACCACTGCGGAGCTACAGGTCATATTCAAAGGAACTGCTGGAAGTTAAACGGCCGACAAGGATCTGGATCGTCTTATACTGCTAATACTGCCACTGACTCGGTAACAGTCCACCAACCAGAAAAGAAGGTTGTGGAGATGACGGATGAGGAATATGCACGCTTTAGTCAGTTTTAGCTGACTGATTCATGACCACAGCCCACAACCACTTTTGGTCAGACAGGTAACCCTGCAGCATTCGCTGCCACTTCTACTCCCACTTGGGTTATAGGCTCTGATGCGTCCAATCACATGACTGGTACTGCAGGTATTCTATCTTCTTATCAGCCATTTGGTAACTCCACTTCAATCACTGTGGCGAATAGATTATCTGTTATAATTAAGGGTCGTGGTTCAGTGAACCCTACACCTTCGCTTTCTCTCACTTCAGTTCTGCATATCTCAAGTTCACCATTCAATTTAATGTCTGTTAGCAAGATTACTCAGAATTTGCAGTGCTCGGTTTCATTTTATCCTCTGATTATTGTGTGTTTCAGAATCTTGCGACGAGGAGGAACTATTGGTAGGAGTCGCGTGGAAGGAGGAGTCTACATCTTAGATGAGGTTCCTGGCCCTGTAGCTTGCTCTAGCATATCTATATCTTATTTTGATATTCATTGCCGTTTTGGTCATCCTTCAGTGTCTAGTCTTAGAGCTTTGTGTCCCAATTTGAAGTCCGTTTCCCCATTTAATTGTGAGTTGTGTCAATTTGCAAAGCATCTGCGTGTGCCATATTACCTGAGACTAAATAAAAGAGCTAGTTCCTCTTTTGAGATTATTCATTCATATGTGTGAGGTCCGTGTCCTGTGCTTTCGACATTGGGCTTTCGTTATTTTGTATCCTTTGTGGATGATTATTCGAGAGTTACTTTTTTATATTTAATGAAGCACCGGTCTGAATTATGTTCACTCTTTTTATCATTCTATGCAGAAGTGAAGAATCAATTTAATACTACCATTCGATGCCTCCGCAGTGACAACGGTGGAGAATATTTTTCAAATCAGCTGTCAACATTTCTTACCCAGCATGGTATCATTCATCAGTCACCCTGCCCAGATACACCACAACAGAATGGTGTTGTAGAAAGGAAGAACCGTCGCCTTCTCGAGGCAACTCTTGCCCTTTATGTTCCACATGAAGGTACCGAAGCAATTATAGAGTGAAGCTATCCTTACGGCATGTTACTTGATCAATCGGATGCCATCAACTGTTCTCTAAGGCCAGACCCCACACTCAGTCCTTTTTCCCAAACAGTGTCTCTTTTCCCCTTCCCTTCGAGTATTTGGTTGTGTATGTTATGTTCGTGACACTCGACGCTCCATTTCAAAATTAGATGCTCAGGCTTTGAAGTGTATCTTCCTTGGGTATTCACGAACTCAGAAGGGATATCGGTATTATTCTCCTGATCTTGGTCGATTTGTGGTGTCATGTGATGTTACTTTCGTCGAGTCACAATCTTACTATCCGTCTTTTGTTCAGTCGAATCCTGCTCAATCCCCTGTAGATGCTGATTTCTTGTTATATCATATTACTTCAGTACAGGCTTCAGCTTCTAGTTCAGGACCTCTACCAGATGGTGAGCCTACTCCCGCGGCCTCTACCGAGCTAGTCATCCCGTTACCGGATCCAAGCTCATCCTCACCTGAGACTGTAAGTAATGCTCCTATTGCTCACCATAAAAGTTATCGCCAATGTCGTGACAATCCTCTTTATGTGCAATCCTATAATGGGACTTTCTACTTCGACTCAGTGCTTGATTTCCACCCTAGATTATGTGTCTCTTCCCAGGGCCATACAAGAGGCCGTCATTGATTCTGGTTGGCGCCAGGCTATGGCAGAAGAAATGAAAGCTTTCGAATATAATCAGACTTGGGAGCTCGTTCCCCTTCCTCCCTATAAGCACGCTATTGGCTGTAGCTTGGTATACACTATTAAGGTCAACCTTGATGGTTCGTTGGCCCGGTTGAAGGCTCACTTGGTGGCCAAGGGTTATGCTCAGACTTATAGAGTGGATTACTTTGATACATTTTTGCCTGTGGCTAAGATGACGTCTATCCGCTTGCTCATTTCTTTAGCTGCTACCCGCGGGTGGCCCATGCATCAGCTTGACGTCAAGAATGCTTTCTTACATGGAGATCTACAGGAGGAAGTTTACATGGAGCAACCTCCGGGGTTTGTTGCTTAGGAGGAGAATGGGAAAGTCTGTCACCTCAAACGCTCCATTTATGGCCTTAAACAGTCACCACGGGCTTGGTTTGATCGATTCAGTTCGGTGGTTCAGACGTTTGGCTTACACCAATGTGAGAAAGATCCGAGTATCTTTTACCGTCGCTCCGGATAGGGATTTCTTATGCTAGTTGTGTATGTCGACGACATTGCTGGGATCAGTAATCTGAAGACCTTCCTACAGAATTAGTTCCAAACCAAAGATTTGGGGTCCCTTAAGTACTTTCTTGGCATAGAAGTAGCATAGAAGAACGATGGTATCTTTCTCTCCCAACAGAAGTATGTGCTTGACATCCTATCTGAGGCAAGGTTTCAGGAAAGCAGAGGCAGTGAGACTTCTATGGATCCAGGTCAAAAGTTGGGCAAAGATGATGATAAGGAGTTGTTCTCTCATCCAGACAGGTATAGACGGCTAGTGGAAAAATTGAATTATCTCACCGCCATGACACGTTCAGACATTGCCTTTGCAGTAAGTGTGGTGAGTCAGTTCATGGAGTCTCCAAGAACAAATCATTGGCAGGTAGTGCTTCGTATATTGAGATACTTGAAAACTAATCCTGGTAAAGGACTGGCTTTCAAGAATTATGGACACCTCAACCTAGAGGGATATTCGGATGCAGATTGGGCGGGATCTCCTAGTGATAGGCGATCGACCTCAGGATACTCTATATTTCTTGGAGGAAATCTAATTTCTTGGAGAAGCAAGAAACAGGACGTTGTAGCAAGGTCAGTGCTGAAACTGAGTATCGAGCCATGGGAATGGCAAGTACTGAGGTTATGTGGACACGACAGCTCCTAGAAGAGATTGGCATGTCTATGACGGAATCCACAAGGTTGTGGTGTGATAACCAGGCAGCTATGCATATCGCTAATAACCCAGTTTTTCACGAGAGGACAAAACATATTGAAGTTGACTGTCATTTTGTCTGTGAAAAGTGTCAGAAGGGTATTATATCCTTGGGTTATGTGAAGACAACAGAATAACTCGCAGATATCTTTACCAAGTCATTAGTGGGACCACGAGTTCATTATATTTGTAACAAGTTAGGCATGATTAATATCTATGCTCCAGCTTGAGGGAGAGTGTTAGTGATATTATTAGATGTATGTGTATAATATCTGTAGAGAGGCCCATTAGCTATAAGGGCATATTAGGGTTTTGCTGTACACACCTTTGTAATTATTATATGCAGTGAACCTCTCTAATTGAGAGGTGAAGCCTTCTGATAATCTCTTATTCTTTCGTTACATGTCCTTGCTCCTTAAATGTAAAGATCAGGGTGGATAGGTATAGTGGATTATTTTAAATTTATCCTTCCCAATTGTAAAGATTTCTACGATTATTAAAATGAAAGGGATATTTAGAATGTAAATAATTTTTGTGGTGGCTAAACTAATCCTTTGTTTTCTCATTAGATACTGAATATTATTAAAATGGTCTAGATTGTAGGGGCTCAATGTTGTTGCTAAATTTTCCAAGGCAAAAGAGGAAACTTTGACCATAACTAAATTGGGGGCGAAAATCGCTTCATAATTTATTATGCTGCTAAGAGCTAAGTTTTTCTATTGAATGCGGAACTGGAGAGAGAGTTTTTGCTTTGAACTTCCCTAACGATCCTTGAAGCCTTGTGGTTCTTTCCCATAATTTAAGAAATTTATAACTTTTGGGGGAAAAACATCATCACAGCAGTATGCAAAATAAGAATCTAGAACAACTCGTGTATGATACATTTATATAGTTTGCCTCTTATAGAACCTAATTATCCATGTCTCTTCTGCAAAATTCACATGTGAACTTCTCAAACTTCAATTATTTTCATCTTTTCAGTTTTTTGTTGTAGTGTGTTTGGGCCCCCCGGGCTGGAGGGGAATGGGGACAGATGCTTAAAATCTAGTTTTTCAATTTCTTGGGGCATATAATCCATGGGTAAAAAAATAAAAATAAAAATAATTATTTTACATGCAACGGAGTGTGATAACGTCAGCCATTGAATATTTTAAGTGTAGGCAGTCACAAGTAATAAAAAATAAACAATCACAGACAATAATATGAGAACTATGATTTTTAATTGAAAAACCCTAACTTGGGTAAAATTCACGAAACTAGTCTATTTACACGTAGATTAAGTACTACACCAATGAACAGTTACAACACACTCCCATTGAATCTACAACACAGACGACTTAATATGAACTTGTCGAATTCACATGCACTGTTCTCTGCACTTGATTACCAAAGCATTGAATTCACAACGCTTCACATCGACGGAATCTACTAATGGCAACCTTAAGAATCCATCAAAGGTATTCAGTGATTATTTTTTCTTCTTGTTGAGCTCTGAAGACTTGAGATAATTAATCTTCAGTGGTGTTGCCTTTGCACTGTATCTCTCAAAAGTATCTGCTGGACTCGGGTATGACCTCCTATTTATATTAAAAGAGACCTAAAAACTTATTCCAATAAACATAGAACTCTTAAAGAGGTTTAGTAGGTCTGAAACACTGTTTTCCAAACCCACCACTAAACCCAACACGAGATGGTTCGAGCTATCAACTAGCAGTGTTAAAAAGCTGACAGTGTTAAAATGCTTCTTCTCAGGCAAACCACTGCTCGAGTGTTGTTGACCGCTCGAGCGGACTGCAAAGACCAATATTCGAAAACCTCTTGTCAGGAGACTTGCTTCCATGATGGGATTTTGCTTTCAGGAAGACTTCTCAGCCTAATACTATAAAGTAATCATAGCTTGATGCTGAGTGTATCCCTTGGCTCAACATACAAGATAAGTGATCTTTGACCATGATATGACAGAGGCCTTCAAAAAGAAAACTTCTATCTGTAGCTTGTACGGATGTCATATTTAGTGTTACTTTTTATACCTTGAGATGCGAAAATCAAATAAAATTCTAATTCTAATAGGGACTCAATTTTGGTGTTCTAAACTAAAATTCAACTCGAAGTATCAAATACAATTAATACCAAACATATGTTAGAACTCTAAATCCTAACATTCGGTTTCTTGAAATTTCTAGGATCTGTATGCTTGGAATAAAAGGTGCCCTTACAGCAATTCTAGGAGATTTGTGTTGAGAAGTGCCAACATTTCTTTGCTTTTTTACGTCCAAGTTGCTTCATGTAAATATGGTTTTCTTTTCTCAACAACCCTTCATCTTTTTCCTTACAATGAATTCCAAAGTTCCCAACTTATTCCGTGGTGATGCAGAACCCATGTTTACAGTGTTATATTACTTTAATTATTACTATAGCAGCTCTTTTTTTTTTTGTTCTTTGTTGCCTAACCTTTCTGGCCATACTAAATCACAATTCACAACTAATGCTCTCTCTTTTTCTTTATCACCATTCAGGTTACACTGTATGATGTAAGCAGGAGACTCTTAGATGGTAGGTTCCTTAAGAAGGATGAAGTGATTGGATCTGGTGAATCACTAGCTTTTGATGGTCATTTGGTCGACGTTGGAGAACCTGAAGGAGACCACGAGCCTCTATTGGATTTAAAAGTTAAAGGAAGAAATTGCACAGAAGGTGGCATAACAAGGTTGTCACCTGGACAACAGACCCGGCATAGTTCTTCAGTTGGTATGCTTATTTGTGCTAAATTGATTACAAGCAGCATCTGATCTTTTTGTGCTTTTTGAGCTAAGGGGTTTGAGGTCATTAAAATGTTTTCTCTTCCAGGGACACTTCCTTGGTTGTTTCTTTTTTCTTATTTTCTGTTTGTCTTCTTGTGCTATCTGACAGAGAGTGTAAATTGTGGTTCAAGTAACAGCGAGTCAGCACTGAATAATCTTAAAGCTGCAAAGACATCCACAAGAGGTCAGTACAAATGTTGATGCATATTGTTTAAACTGCGTCTTCTGTTTCATTATGATGCTTGAAAGTAGTTTTCTCAATTGAAGTCCTGATCTTTTAGAGGTCACTATTTTTCTATCTTGAATTAATTGGTTTCTTTCACCTGCGTGAGATTTCAACATTTACGCATCCTGCCGATCAAAAAAAATATATGCATCCCTGTGGTTCCATTTTCCTGTATCACTGTGAGATAGTTTCAATCTTTGCATGGTCTCAAATAGGATGCATGCATGAGTCTTTGGTATTGCCTCTTTTGAGATCCCTATTAGTTGATAATGGCATTTGATTGTCTGTTATTCCTCTACCATTGCTTATGTACTTCAGTACTTGTTTACAGAATGGCATGTTCTATACACTGCTCAGATAACTCAAAAGGCAAAGAAGTACCACAGTGGTATCCTCAGACTTTCCTCTTGTGGTTCCTACCAGATGCAGGTTGGTTCATGTGAATTCCGCACTTCCCTTCTTGAATCTTTTTGTTAATCATCTTTGTGGGGTGGAGTCGGGCAAAAACTCTGCTGATTCACTTGAAATTTTTGTTATGTACTTCATACACTTTTTGTGGAGGGGTTAATAAGCTATTGGTGATTGAGGAACGTATCAATAATTACCAACTTGTGTTTGCTTGTTTCTCTGTCCTGTTTGAATGTATATTATTTGTGTAGTTCCCCCTACTAGAAGTAAGCTGAGACATAATTATTTTAGGGAAAAGGTTGCACAGATAATATATTATGCACAAAAATGTTCACATAGTTAGACAAACAAAACCATTTTTTTTCCTGTATAAAAAGTAAGTTGAAGTCCTTGCAAGGTACTTCATCCAATGGTTAGATCTTAACAAAAGATCAAAGTTTGTCAGACTATCTAGTCTTGTTACATGGACTTAAGTATGGGTGTCACCGTGTCAGGTTCTTGTGTACGAATGCATCTAAGCATTGGATACATCTAATTCCTATTTTTCAGAACACGGAAGCTAGGAAAAGTGTTCATATTTCTTTGTATCCTTATTATATTTCCTATGGTAAATGGTGTTTACAGGGTAAAATAGAGTAGATAATATGAGAGTATTTTGCATAAATAAACTTCTATTCCTAGACATACTTAGTTGGATGGATGTACAACAAAATATTCACATTTCTTTGTATCCTTATTATATCTGTCAATCAGGATATATTTAGCATGTCAATCAATATATATTTAGCCATAACTATGGCCTAATTGTACAGATTATTTTTTCCTTCTCGGTTAGGTTAGATTGATACTAATGGCTGAATTTTAGCCTTGTATTTAGGATGTATTTAGGCAACAAATTTGTATATATACAGTGGAACCTCAAAGAGGGTAGGCATTGAGAGAAAGAAAAATATTGTCATGGCATCAGAGCCTACTGTTTCCACCATTGAATCTCTGAAACCCTAGCCAGCCCACTAACAGTCTTTGAAACCCTAGCCAGACCCATCAGCCAGACTCTCCGTCTCCCGTCGCACACCCAGGGAGGCTCACCGACCTTCGACGCACTCTCAGGGAGACTCGCCGCCCTTCCTCGCACCTCCAGGAAGTCTCGTTGACCTTCATCGCACACCTAGGACAGCTCGCCAACCTTCCTCTCACCTTCAGCGAGGCTCACTACTCTTCGTCACACCTCCAAGGAGGCTCGTCGACCTGCGTCGCACCTCTGGCGACTCTATTTCTGGTCCACTGGTTCCCATCGGCAACCCCTCTGGTCGCGCCAACTCTAGTTCTCTTGGTTCGCAACGATTTTGGTTCACTTGGCTCGCAACTCTCTGATTCTTTCTTGGTTCGTCGATCTTGTTCTCGCGTTTTTGGTTTTCTCGCGCCTCTTGTCGACAGATCTTGGTTCGTGGATCTCACTTTAGTGGTCCTTTTGTTATTTGTAATTTTATTATGTCCACCAGTGAATTTTTTGGGGTCCGGTTTACTGGAAAAAATTATTCTGCTTGGGAATTTCAGTTTCAATTGTTTGTTATAGAAAAAGAATATGGGGTCATATCGATGGCAGTGATCTTGCTCCTACGGAACCTAAAGAACTGGCTCAGTGGACGGTCAAGGATGCCCGTGTGATGTCCTGGATTTTGGGGTCTGTCAATCCTAAGATTGTCCTATATCTGAGGCCGTACAAGACTGCTCGAAGTATGTGAAAATTTTTGAAGAAAATTTACAACCAGGATCACACAACGAGACATTTTCAGTTGGAAAATGAGATCGCCAATTATAGTCAAGGGAATCTCTCCATCAAAGAGTATTTTTCTGGATTTTAGAATTTGTGCAGTGAATTTACTGATATTATTTATGCCAAGGTCCCAGCTGGATTTCTCGCTGCTCTTCAGGACGTCCATGAACAAAGCAAAAGAGATCAGTTTCTTAGGAAATTACGAATGGAATTTGAGGCCACTCGTTCCAATTTGATGAATCGTGATCTTTATTCCTCTTTGGATGTGTGCTTTGGGGAATTACTTCATGAAGAACAATGCCTTGCAACACAAGGTATTTTTCAGCAAAATCATATGACCTCTAATGACGTTGCCTATGCAGCTCACGGGAAAAGCGTGGGACGAGAAATGCGGAAGGTCCAATGCTTCAGCTGTAAGGAATATGGCCATATTGCTGCCCAATGTGCCAAGAAGTCTTGCAATTATTGCAAGAAGCCAATACATATTATCAAAGACTGTCCCACTCGTACCCCTCGTCCCCAGAATCGTCAAACTAGTACCTATCAAGCTGCGGTGGGTACGGTGACTTCTTCTACGGCTGGTAATCCTGCTATTCTTACTCCTGAAATCGTTCAACAAATGATTATGTCAGCATTTTCAGCCTTAGGGCTTCAAGGTAACAATACACTATCATCTTCACCTTGGCTTGCTGATTCTGGTGTATCTAATCATATGACTAGTTCCTCTAACACGCTTACCAACGATCGGAATTATCATAGATCTTCGTACATTCAGACAGCTAATGGTAGTCAGCTCCCTATTCATGTTGTTGGGGATATTAATTCCGTTGTTAAAGAAGTTTTTGTATCTCCTGAGCTCTCTACTAGTCTCATTTTCGTTGGTCAATCGGTTGATAATAATTGTAATGTTGGGTTTTCTCGTGATGGTTGTATTGTATAGGATCAGGTGTTGGGGAAAATACTCGTGAAGGGGCCTAAAGTTGGGCGTTTATTTCCTCTCCAACTTGCTATGCCTTCTTCCCTTTCTTTGGCTTGTACTACTGTTCACAATGAGACTGATGTCTAGCACAAACGTTTGGGTCATCCTAATCCTATTGTTCTGTCTCATTTAATTAACTCTGGTTTGTTGGGTAATAAAGATCAATTTTTCTCTTTTTCTCGACTCTCGTTTGATTGCTTTACATGTAAATTGGGGAAGAGTAAGTCTCTTTCCTTCCCTACACATGGTAGTCGTGTTGGTACCTATTTTGATTTGATCCACAGTGACATATGGGGTATTACACATGTCATATCTCATGCAAATTATAAATATTTTGTTACATTCATTGATGATTATAATCGGTATACCTGGATTTATTTTCTTCATTCTAAATCTGAGATATTTTCTGTGTTTCAACAATTTGTGGCATTTATTGAAACTCAATTCTCTTCAGGTATTAAAATGTTAAGATCTGATTCGAGTGGTGAATATATGTCTTATGAATTTCATGCCTTCCTTAAACAAAAAGAAAATGTTTCTGAGCGTTCTTGTCCTTATACACCTCAGCAAAATGGCGTTGGTGAACGTAAGAATCGCCATCTGTTGGATGTTGTTCGCACTTTATTGCTTGAATCATCTGTTCTCACTAAATTTTGGGTAGAAGCGTTATCCACGACAGTTTATTTAATTAATAGATTGCCTGCAAGTGTCTTGCAATTTGAAACTGCCTATTATCGTCTGCATCACATGCATCCCAACTATCTTGATATGCATACCTTTGGTTGTGCTTGCTTTGTTCATTTACCATCACATGAAATACACAAATTTTCTACTCAATCTGTAAAATGTGCCTTTATGGGATATAGTAACTCACACAGATGTTATGTTTGTTATGGTCCAAGTTCTAACAGATTTCGTATTTCTCGTCGTGTTGTTTTTTTTGAAAATCAGTATTTCTTTTCTACTCATGTAGTATCTTTGCCTGAGATCACTGCTCTTCCTTATTTTGATGATTTGTCTCCTCCTCCTGAACGATTCAAACCTGACTTCGTGTATGAACGTCGACGCTCAACGTTGCCTCTTCATGCATCTGATCCAGCACCTGAGCCTGACCCAACTGCTCTGCCAGATCCGGGTTCTCCCATTGTTCCTCGGCGCTCTACTAGAGTCTTTCTCCCTCCTAATCGGTATGGCTTCTCTCATACATCTCTTCATGCTACTTTATCCACTATTTCAATTCCTTCATGTTACTCTGAGGCTGTTAAGCATGAATGTTGGCCGGCGGCAATGGATGAAGAACTTCAGGCTCTTCAGGACAATCACACATGGGATATTGTTCCCTGTCTAGAACAAGTTAAAGCAATTAGGTGTAAATGGGTTTACTCACTCAAGCTGCGTTCTGATGGTACTCTAGATTGCTATAAGGCCAAGTTTGTTGTCCTTGGTAATAAACAGGAATATGGGGTGGACTATAAGGAGACATTTGCTCCTGTTGCCAAGATGACTACGGTACGGTTGGTTATTTCTATTGCAGCATTCCAAGGGTGGTCCATTCATCAAATGGATGTTAAAAATGCCTTTTTTCATGGCGATCTCAAAGAGGATATTTACACGACTCTGCCACTTGGCTTGGCCTCCTCCTCCTCTTCTGATGTATGCAAATTGAAGCACTCTTTATATGGGTTGAAACAAGCTCCTCGGGCGTGGTTTAATGAGTTCCGATCTACCTTGATTTAGTTTTCCTTTGAGCAGAGTCAGTATGACTCCTCTCTGTTCCTTCATAAGTCCTCTGCCAACCTTGTTCTTCTTCTCGTTTATGTTGATGATATTGCTATCACGAGAATAGATTCCGACTTGATCACTCGTCTACAACAGCATCTTCAGGCCTATTTTTTTATGAAGGATCTTGGTCCTCTTACATACTTCTTGGGGTTGAAAATTCACAGGGATCCTTCTGGCATCTTTTTGAGTTAACATAAGTACATATAGGATTTGATTAATTTAGCCGGTCTTCAGGACTCTTCTTCGGTGGATACTCCTTTAGAAGTCAACACAAAGTATCGTCGTGAGGAGGGTGATCTCCTCCCCGACCCTACGCTATATCGACAATTGGTCGGTAGTTTGAATTATTTAATTATTACTCAACCTGATCTTTCCTTTGCTGTTCAGCAGGTTAGCCAATTCATGCAAACTTGAATTATTTAACTATTACTCAACCTGATCTTCCCGCCATCTACATTTGGCTATTATTCGTTGTATCATCCGATATCTTCGCGGTTTACCTCACCGAGGGTTGTTCTTCCCAACTGGTTCTCCTCTCCGTCTTATTGCCTATAGTGATGCGGATTGGGCCGGATGTCCTGATACTAGACGGTCTGTCACCAGGTGGTGCAAGTTTCTTGGTGATTCCTTGATCTCTTAGAAGAGTAAGAAACAACCTCGTGTCTCCAAATCATCTACTGAATCCGAATACCGTGCTATATCTGCTGCATGTTCTGAGATTGTCTGGCTTTGTGAACTTCTAGCTGAACTTGGTTTTTGCTAATCTGATCCCACCCCTCTTTATGCTGATAACACCAGTGCCATTCAGATTGCTGCTAATCCCGTTTTTCATGAACATACGAAGGACATTGAGGTCGACTGCCATTCTATTCGGGAGACCTTCGACGCTCGCGTCATTTCTCTTCCCCATATTTCCATTGATCTTTAGTTTGCTGATCTATTTACCAAGGCCATGCCATGTCCGCGCCATCAGTTCTTTGTGGGCAAATTGATGTTTCTTGACCGCTCCGCATCAATTTGAAGCGGGATGCCAATCAGGATATATTTAGCATGTCAATCAATATATATTTAGCCATAATTATGGCCTAATTGTATTCATTATTCTTCCTTTTCGGTTAGGTTAGATTAATACTAATGGTTGAATTTCAGCCTTGTATTTAGGATGTATTTAGGTAACAAATTTGTATATATACAGTGGAACCTCAAAGAGGGCAGGCATTGGGAGAAAGGAAAATATTGTCAATAATCCCCCAAGGTAAATGATATTTACAAGGTGATATAGAGCGTGCCACAGATAATATGAGAGAGTTTTGCATAAATGAACTTGAATTCTTAGACAAACCTTGTTGGGCGGATGTATCTCATGCCCTAACCAAATATCAAATATCCTACATTGATACACACATTTAGAAGAATTCATGTAATAATTATTCGGAAAGGACGAAGAGGGAAAAATAGCTATTTGGTATCATTATTTGATAAACTCTATTTTTCCTTCTTTTACGTGATACTTGCCTTAAGTAGTTGATTTTAGCTTGCCATTGCATAGGAACTTTGCAGATGGACAGTAATTGCTAGCCTCCAGCATGCTCAATAATTCACATTGGCTCAAGTTCTTTTCGGTACTATTTTCTCATACTTACAAGTGTAACTATTCGAAAACCTGTTTTGATTGTTTTTGTTGTAACTATTTGAAAAGCTCTCCACACTTTTTGATAATAAGTACTTGAGACGTAGAGTTGTAACCCAGAAAACCACTCTTCTGGTGCAGCCCTCAGTTGCCAATTTGTTGACTGGCCTTTCTACCCGATCGACTTAATTTCCCTGGCCAGCCTTCATTACTATGTATCTTGATCATAATAGATGTCTTTAAGAAAGGCTTTACCAAGATATAACTCGTTAATACAGGCCTCCTATTCATGAGTTTATTGGATGACTCCAGAGTCCAAAATCAGAAAAGCTCTTGACCTGCGTGTATATCAATGATTTTTGGAATTTTGCTGCACATGTTTAGAAATTATACTGTATTAACAAATTGGATGCTTGCGTTCTAATTCTCTCTACATATGGATGTTTGGATCCCTTTGTGCGAGGCAGGGTTGCATGTGAAGAGGAGTGCAAAATAGCTTGATATAAATTATTGGAGCCATTTCATGACAACTTAATCTTTTGAGAAAATTAGTGAACTAATAACATTGCTGAGAGGAATCTCCAAGTTTGTGTACCTTTCATTTCTACCTGATTAATCCTCAGTATGCCAGGCTACTTTACTTAATGAGGATGGAACCATTCTGAGCCGTAAATTTGTGAAACTATTCGAAGATGTGAGGAGTGGGAATACATATGAACTGCCAAATTATTTGGTGGAGGTTGGCGAGCCACAGGCAAATCGTAAAGGTATTGTTATGCTCTAACGAGCCAATCTATGTGTCTCAATTATTATTTTGTTCGATTATCAATCTCCAGCATCTCAATATATAATAGTGATTTTGCGGTTGTATTTCTTTCCTTTTCCGTTTCCCTTATTTGCTGCCTTCAAAGGTCCTAATCTTCCCTTTTAAAACTATTAACTTGGATGTGTAGGAGAACCCCCAAGAAATGCTTGTTCAGAAAAATATGTGGATTCAAATTTTAGTAATTTTCATGTTCACAATTTCAAAATGGGTAGGGCATTCCCCATAGACAAGCCTTCACGTGATGGTAAGCTGACTCTCACTTGGTGCATCACCTAACAAAAAATATGTCTCCTGTATGATTCTGCTTTATTTCTTCATTTTTTGGCACATTGCTTTCTCATTGTTTCTGTTATCAAATGCCTCACATGTACAATGATACTATGCACGATAGGGTGATAAGGTTAATAAATTGAAGACAGCAAGCACTTCATGTTGGATTGTCCCGCAATGCCCATTTAGAGGTTTCTCTGTGTGGTTTATAAAGCTCCAGTGCCCCTTTCTTTAACAGGTTGGTTTTAAGGAGTTGTGTGGGTTAGGTTTTTTAACTTAGTATCAGAGCTGGGTTGCTCTCATTTTAGCGTGCCGAATATCCGGCTACTGTGGTCCAGGAGGTGTGTTAGATTATCCCACATCGCCCATTGAGAGGTTCCTCTATGTGGTTAATAAAGCTCCAGTACCACTTTTCTCAACACCTAAGTTTTAAGGAGTTGTGTGGATTGGGTTTTTCAACTCTTCATCACCAGGTTCATAAATGACTATATAGGTTCTGATCGATTTACCACTGTATTTCTGCTATCCGAATTAGATGTGATGACTTCAAGAAAATATGGCAGCTCTTTTCTAGCCTTTCAGTTGCACGTCACCACCACATTCATAATTTACTATATAGATTCTGTTCGATTTACCACTGTAGTTCTGCCATCCAAGTTAGATGTGATGATTTCAAGAAAATATGTCACGCTTTTTCTAGCGTTTCAGTTTCAGTTTCATATGAAGCCTTTTATCTCCTTTTTTTGGCACTCTCTTCATGTAGCTTTCTATAGTTGCTAAATTGTCTTGTTGGTCATTGGATTTTGATCCCATGATTTGTTTGCCACATGTTTATACTTGTGTGAAGAAGCATCCTCTTGTCCTGAAAAGACAGATGCTTTTACTTTGGACAGGAACTTCTTCATCTGGTTAATGCCACTAGTCGGCCATTGCAAACAAATGATGGTTGAGCACTTGAGCCTGGGATGAATCTAATAATTAGACACACACAAGCAGAACTCATTACAATTATTGAAACTTAAAAAAAAAAAAAATCAAACCATTGTTTAAAGTCCCCCAAAAAATTAAAACATTTTTTAGTATGTCACAATTACACAAATTTTACTTATTCACACTTGAATTAAGGTTCTTAGGCCAAATACCCTGTAACACCTAGATGCTCATTTTAAATCAATCATCTTTGTGGGATGTAATTATAAGAACTATTTAGAGTTCTTCAGATTCCCCATTGACATGGACCATGACTGCGTGGGCAAACATACCTACGAATCCATTTAACTGGATCCCCTCTCCACCTGTGTTTCTATTGGCCTTTAACTGGATCCCCTCATCTTTGCACTCTGCTGTATGTTAGGATCTCTTATGCTGATTTCCACTTTTCTGTCAATGATATCTTATTACTAAAATACCTATGATGATACCTATGG
>JAOTRH010000008.1:12798015-12808037 GCA_034768845.1 Heliamphora exappendiculata | reverse complement strand
GGTTCCCCCCCCCCCCCCCCCCCAACGGCATTGAAAAAAAGAAGATTTTTACTGGCATTTACCGCCTATTCTCATCTTTGCACCCTGCTGCATGTAAATAATCTCTTCGTGAAATTGATTTCCACTTTTGTAGCCAATGAAATTTTGTCTATTCTGAGAAAACCTATGACTCAAGAGGGTAGAGTGCCCATAAAAAGTGCATCAGTGGAGCAGCCCCGTGCTTCACAATTGTCAGAATGTATTCAGTTTGATCTTCAGAACCAGGTCGAGAGACATCTTGTCCGAAACTCTCACAGTGAGAGAATTAAAGCAGACTATCATGATGTAGAAACTAGCAAAAGGCAGAAACCAGTAGCACTCCAGGATGATGTAACAGTTGAGACTGTCAAATTGGCAGACTCTGAGAACATGGGCGAATCACAGCTCAAATGTTTTACTCGGTTGAGTTCCTCTCTGCGGTATGTATATGCTTAACATGTTCTTGGTGAAACAAAATTTTGATGATATGGAAAATGCAGATACATAGAGATGCATATATATGCATGAAAAACCTTAACTCTAAAGGCAAAATACTTATTCATGGAGCAAAGGGTTTTCTTCTGTCATGACTCATGAGAGTAATATGTCTCTAGAAAATTTCTTTGTTCGAATTGCACTTTGGCAACCAAAAATTTCTTTGTTCAAATTGCACTTTGGAAGCCAAAAACACCTTGGTGGTCGGTTGGTTGGGTAGCAAAGCGATAGAGAGGAGGGGGATGATGAGAAAAGGCTAGAGTGGTTATTGTGCCTCCTCTGTTAACTGTTATGGGAATCTGTAATTTTTGGCAAGGGGTTAACTGTATTTGGTCAATACCTCAGGAGAGGTGTTTGTAATTTACCCAAAATAAATGCGTGATTCCAAAATCATCCAGTGTGCAAAGGTTTATTTGATTAATCATGGTCTGCTAGACTTCACAACAACCACAGAGACAATTGCTGCCTTTGATTTTGTATATTTTATAGATCAGTTATAGAAACAATGATTTCTGTTACTGGTTTATTGCAGATCAGAAGCATCTGATAGGAGCATATTGGACCCAGTTTCATTTATTGAGAAGCCTCAAGGGCTGGATGCTCTTAAAGTAAATTGCCCTGATGATTCCCAACAACCAACTGTAATGCCATGTGAGCGTAAGTTGGGTAACAATAGAAACCTGGAAGGGAATTCCCTCAAATTAGCATCTTCGAAAGGCAAGATTTACCTAACATTCTTTTGTTTTTTCACAATGATATCAATTAATCTGCATATATGGAGAGCCTAAGCTCACAACTACTTACTGCAGCTTCATCTACCTGTCATAGCGAACCATTCTCCGAGGAATTGAAACTTAGAACTTCTCCCCAGGTCTGTGTTATGGTGCTTCTTCTTTCTTCTCTTGTTGCTAGTTATTTCTTGACATCTTGAGTTGCAGTCAGATGCATTGTCTCTTAAACTAAACTTGTAGTAGCTTTTGTGAGCCTCAAAACACAATACACTTGTTTCTGTTGTTATGTGCAACATTGATCTTCCTTTCTCAATGAATATATGTCAGAATTCATGTATTTTTCTGCCTGGTCCTAACTATATATGTCTGTGCTTCTGATGGTATTGTGTAGCCTGATGAAGAGAGCTTGGGAAATCCTACTAGATGTCATGAAGGAGACTTTTCCTGTGGCATAATGAATTCCAATGGTTGTATATCTCACGACTGCGGTTATACAGAAAGGCAGAGTTCCGAGGAGTGCAAAAGTACAAGCAAAATGGATGAAATCCCAAGTTTTGATCTGGGATTTTGAACCAGGTAGGTGCATCTTTAGTTTACTTTGCGCGCATCTTTTTAGTAATATTAGTGGTGCCGTCATCGGCTCGGATAGACTGCTCCAAAACCTTGCAGTGTGTGCTCCAAAACCTATTGTGCTACAAATTTCAATCCTAGGCATCTGTGTGCATCATATCTTCTGTAGTCCTCTTGATCATTTTGCTTCAACATCCTCGTCATTGATGAAAACAATGAAACTAAGATTTGGACAGTATGGCCAATAGATTAGATGGTTTCCTCAATAATCTAGGGGAAACCTAATCATTTTAGTACCGAACTTCTGCACCATTTGTTCAGAGAGATAAAGAATTTGAGCTCCTAGGCAGTTGTATCGTCTCTGATACTGGAAAGTAACAATGCCCGCCTGATTTAAATTTCATATTTTGAGACTTAAATGATTAGTTATATCTTTATTTCAATGAATAATTATTAGTTGCATCATTCATCCATTATCTGCTTGTGCCCTCATCTGCAAAATATTCTTTTATAATGTAAAAATTTGCAACTTTTTCTTGTTGGTAAGAACAACCATTATTGACGGAATTATTTCCCTGTCTTGCCTTTTCCGAGGTAGATTGAATTGAAGGGAAGCATTTGTGGCCATTTATCTGAGTGTTAACATACATGGATAGAATACAAGACAATCATATTTGAAGATTAGATATGGGGAGAGCTACAAATTACAGCAGGAAATCAACAATCTGTGGAAGCAAAAATTATGTAAAAAGGCATGTTACCAACCTTCTGCTCCTGACCATGCTGCTTCTTTTGGCCTCTCAGTTGCTATGCATGTACCTGGGTGGTTTCCCCTCTTTTTTCTGTTTGTGCATGCTAAGCAAGGCTTTGAAGAGAGATTTGCTCTTTTTGGAATACTGTTGAATCTCTTTTGTCATGTTCCTTTCAGCATGAGCATGGGTACTCAACGAAGCCGATCTCTGAAGCTCCACCGGGCACTGTCAATATATCAGATAAATTCCAAAGGTCACAACCATGACATAAACAATGGAAGAGAACAGGCAAAATCATTGTGTAATATGATTGTATAGGTTCCATAATCGAGCCATTAGTATGTCCTGAACATGCTCTGGTTTGGCAATGCTTACCGCCTGTTTAGATTTGGAAGAATTTGGAGTGATCGAACTACCAAGGAGAGATCGTGACCGCTTGAGTGGAAAGCATTCTGGTAAAATTGTTGTCTCTGGTTTCATATCGATACAATCACTACAATATTTCTAGTATTGTTGAATCAACATTCCTCATATTGAAACAAATCCATTTGTACCAACCTAGTTCTTTGTTGGGTACAATCATTGCGAAGGAAAAAGTTCCAGGACTGAAAGAGGCTGCCATGAAAGGCAAACTATAATGCCCTTTTCTGTAAAGTGTCCCACCAAAACTAGAGCATGAGCTTAATGAAGTGAAGGGTGCAAACAATTTCATCATAATATTTGTATTGCAGAATCACCAGTTGTACCTAACCAGGGATGAATGGGGCTCCAGTCTTCTTGCTATAACAGCTTTTTGTCAAACAATCAATATAAAAAGATCAATCATCTTTGTCCCACTACTCGAGAAATTTTTTTTTATTAAAAAAATGCAGTTTTAATCAACATGACACAAAAGGCAGCCCAATGCAAGAGACTTTTGCACCAAGACAGAAGAGAAAACTCTGACCATTTTTAGATTGGTACGAGTCATGTTCAACGCATGGGCTGAAATCGTTGCAAATTGATCTCATCTTGCCAATACCAATCATTGTCTCTGCAACAACAAGACATGTCAAGTAATAGGGTGCTTCAACAAAAGAAAGAAATAGAGCACAAGATATTTGCCTGGCATTGTGTACTGCTTTTGGTATTTGCGAGTTTGTATCAGCAATGATTGTTGTGAGGCACCACCGCAGTCGGTGTACTTCTGGCACGTTTGTAGTCTCTGACATATCACCCAAAAATCAAGAATGCATCAATGGTTGCTTCTCTCTTCATACACACACATACTAACATTTTCATGGTGCAATCTTCAATTTATTACATGACAAAAGCTAAATTAAATAATAATAATAAAATTCAAGTGATTACACAACCTAAGCTGGGTTTATGTGCACAAAATAAAGTAAGTATTAACTTAATAACTTAGTGTGTGTATAGACTAGCTTTCCTGGCATGTTCAATTATCAATTTAATACAAAAGAAGAGTTTGAATAAGAAGGAAAGGAGAAGTCAAAGTGTGGAGTTTTTTAATGAAAAAAAAAAAACTTGAAGCGATTAGAACGTGAGTCACTTAATGAGAGGTTAAACAGATATACTATAGAAGAATAGATATAGTATAAATATATTGAAGCAAGTTGAATTTATAAGATGAACTCAGGAGTACCTGTTCAATGCAAGAGAGTTGAAGCTCTGCTCCTGAAACTTCACCAACTTTTTCATCCAAGAACTTGTTGATCTTATGTGCAACAGAACCCAAGTGGTCCACGGTGCCGACAATGGCTTTAGAGATATAATCTTTCGAGGTTTTCATCACTCTACAGGAAAATTAATGTTTAGGTGGAAAATTATTTCTAATATCTTGAATAGAACAGCGATTACAGGCGCGTGCGCACAATAAAAAACTCGTGACTCACGATTGTTGTTGGTGATCATCTTTGCAATATGATAGTTCAAAATACTCTGCTGCTGAGTACAACTGTTTTCTGATATTCTTCAAGTCCTAAACATCAATTGTATTGGGGAGAGAAAAAAAATGGAAGTTCATATTTTGAATTTGCAGAAAATAGAAACAGAGCACAAGAACAATGTAATGTAGCGTATCAAAACAAAAATATCAACTTAATTAGAAAGAAAAAAAGGAAGTTTATATCGTATAAGCAGTTTTTATAACATCACATTAACTTTCGATATGTGATAGGTTGAAATGTCTACTAAATCAGCTTTATTTCATAACCAACTCAACTAACTTGCTCACTTCTCTTTTTCAAAGCATCTGAGATTATAAAATTATATCCGAAAGGCCTTCGATTAAAGCATTGGAATAATGGTCTTTCTTGCATTATGTGAAGAAATTTGAACAATGAATAGATAATGTTCAATATGTGTTATTGGTATCAGAGTTTTGATTTTACGAGATATTGAATTCAAGTCTCGTAATATGTATTTACTTGTTATATTTGTTATTATGCATTCTATGTGTTGGTGCACCTGCTCAATTTAGCTTGTTTGTCTCTTTAAGTGCGAGAGAGGATCACACGTGATGGAGATTGTTGGATAACTTAATATATATTATTGGGTCCATTTCTTAATAATGTAAACTTTTAGGATAATCAGTAACTTAACATTAAATGGCTTAATTAACCAGCCGGTAGGGTGGTTACATATTACTAGCAATTAACCACACTAATATGCACAAAATATCATCCAATTCCATAAATAGAAGGAGAAACTACACTATCAGTTAAGATCCAATGACACATGAACCACTCATCTTAATCTGGAATTCCCCACTATTCGAATTCATAGAAAATCTACCCACCCCAAATGGAAATGAACGTAGTACAGAAGATCATACCTTGAGGTTATCCGCGAAGAGCATGGTGTGTCGCATGAACAGTTCATCGTAGTTGGAAGCTTCTCGAGGGGTACTTATCGAACACGCCGAAGTCTTACCCTCCATGAATCTATCGATTTAGCCCAGCTTCCTTCCTTCACTTAACAACAGGAATTTAAATTGATATGGGGATGTCACAAGTTTGGTTTTATCAACCCACAGTGCAAGTAAGCTTTTAAATTTTTAGACACTGAACACAATTTGATGCCCCTCTGCAGCTTTCTAAACAAAATGAAGTGGCAAAGAAGAAATTTACAAAGAAAACAGAAAAGTTGAAGGACAAAAAGATGTAGCTGAAAAGGGTAAGGGAAGTCAGTCCATAATAATGAAGCCTTACCCTTGTTTACCAACCAGAAAAGGACCTCTTTTCTGAGCATCAAAGGGCTAGAGTAAAAGGGAGAGAGAGGGAAAGAGCACAAGCCTGGTCTTCCCTTTCTCATGCTCACACACACACACATATATATGTGTGTGAGCATGAGAAAGGGGCAGGGTTGGGGTGGGATATGGGTGGTCAAGAAATGAGAAAGTGACAGAATTAAGAATCTTAGATCAATAATGCAAGTGGGGAAGGGATGTGAGTTAGACAGGTTGTGGGTTGAAAGTACCGGAAAGCGTTAGCTTTCATTTATGGAAGCAGAATTCAAACCGGATTTTTAAATGCAACAACATTAGTACTGTCAAAAACAAATTAAACCATCTCTCTCTCTCTCTCTCTCTCTCTCTCTCTCTTATCATCTCTTTGTTAGGTAGCGTGGGAGAATTTGTTTGTGTCATTCAATTCTTTTTTCGGGTGATTGATAATTGAAACTTAAAGATTTGCTCCATTATAAGTTTCAAGTTCAAAATTTCTTAGGTGTTATCAATTTTTTAAAAACAGTTCATATGAGACTTTGTCTCGATATTAATTGGAATTCTCGTAAATGGACAGTGGGATTGATCTTTTAAAAATTAGTTGAGGTGCGCGAAATTGACCCGAACACCCTGAGTTATTCAAAAAAAAAATTTTCTTTCTCCTAAAAATTCTGATGAGTTTTACTATAAAGTGTGTTGTGATAATCTTTTTGTACGGAGTGAGGCCTACATTGGTCAGAGTTCCACTAGAAGCTCCACCTAATATCATAAAATTGTGCCTCCTTCCATGAATTATGAATTATGTGTGCAAGTAGGTTTTTCTAATGAACTTTGCTACAAGCACTTATTCATTCATAGAAAGAGAAATAAGGTTCTTACCTATGGTTTCAACAATATTGAAGGCCCAACTGTATACCCACCAAATGTAATAGGTTTGTGTTACATTCTTTCAATAATATATGTGCAAGTAGATTTTTTCAATTCTAATATAGCTATTTCTAAAGCTACAGACTAGAAGCAAAATAATAAAAAATAGAAAAAGGATAAAAGAAAGGGTATTAGTCTATTAGAGCAAAAAGGACAAGGTTGGAAAGAACTACAATAATAGGGCAGGTAAGGATTCTCATGTGATGATCAGTAGAGTAAAATACAACCAAATTTGTGACTGATAGGCACATCCCAACGGCCATCATTCAATTGCATTATTAGTGGCTAAAGTCCAACGGTGGGTTGTCGGCGGACCATCATCCATCATCCATCATCCATCATCCATCATCCATGAACATAGCACATGGTAAAAATCAGGTCAGGTCCATTTGGCGCATGAGGTTAGTTGATCACAAATCCATGAAAGGTCAGTTCTCCTGTACTCTAGCACCATTCTCCCTCACATTTATCTACCAAGCTACAAACAATACATGTTATACTGCATAAATTATTCTATACTAATAAATATAATGGGTTTTACGCTAATACTTAATATGAAACACAATTTACATAAAAATATGCAACAATTTAAACAATGTAATATGCAATGTCTATCTCTAATATTTTTATTTACTCTAACCCTTCACAGCGCAACAACACTGTTAAAAAAAAAAAACTAATTTAATGAGCGACCTAACAAGCATGCAAGGGCCATTTTTGTTAATTAAGAATATTTTAAATTATATATATAGTAGTAGTAGACCCGTACTATGCACGAAATTTTGTAAAAAAAAATTAAAAATTATGTATTTCATAATTTATAGATATTATAAATAATTAAGAAGATAAGCACGTATTGTTCGTTTTTTTCTTTAAATTTTACACTTTCTATTGAGTGCATATTGTTTTAGCTATAAATCTTTTCAAAAAGCGCTATACGAACAATTATTTTTTATTGATTAGCAATTACAATCTAGATTTATTTATCCCATCTAAGAAGAAAAATGATTGCCCCCGAATTTGCAGGACTTACTATTTTATAGTTAGAAAAAATGAATATTGACATTTTAAAATTATGAAATACACACACACACACACATATATATATATATATATATATATATCAAAATCTTACATATATATATATGGGTACTGATTGGATAGGATAGGTACTGATTGGATAGGATTAGGAAAGATAAGAGATACTGTGTCTCACATATTTTGTTAATATCGAAGGATTATGAACAAAAATAGCATGTCTGTTAGGGCAAATTAGACAATTACCTAAGGTTCTTAAAATAATAAGACCCCAAAATGTATAAATTTTTTTATTATATATACTATTATATATGATCAACTTTAAAATAATTTATAATAACAAAAATAATATATATATATATATATATAAAAGTTATTTATTAAGCCTATGAATAAAATATGACAGGCCTCATTTAATCAAAAGAAAAAAATATAAACTAGAATTTTTGAAATAAAAAATAATAAAAATATATAGTTCGTTAGGTGTTGATTACAACATAACTCACAAGATCAATGCAATACTAATACTACCACTATCGGTTATTATCCTTCTCCGTGTCTTGAAAATGGAGAACGGTTGAGAATTCAAAAAAAATTAAAAAATTTTGAAAATGAAAATTGAAAGAATTTGAAAAGTCAATTGTGAATTTCATCTCACTTTTAAAAATTACTTCTTATAGCTTCTTAACTTTCTTTACAATAATTAATTGTTGTCTTAATTCTCAAGCATAATATATTGTATTTTCTCTCTCTAATTCAGCTGCTATTCGCTATTCTCTCTTGTATTTTTATATTTAACATGATTTTGCGATTTGCTGATTATTTGTCGATTATTTGCCTCATACTAAGCATTCATCTCTCCTTTAAATAACCTGCTAATTGTTGCATTTTTTACTTTTTCCTACAACTTATTGCAACTTTTTTGCAAATAATCAGGTAATATTATTCTATACTTTCAAAATTTTTAATTTCATTTATATAATTTTATTCATTTTAGAATTTAGAATTTTTAGTTTTGTATCTATTTTAAAATATATAGTCCTTATTTGTAATTATATGTCTATGGGGAAATCTTATCGTAGAATTAAATTATATTAAAAATTAGAATTTTTTTAAATTTATGTATTACTTAACAAAAAATTATTAACAATTCTAGTAATAGTAGCTTTTGTAGAAAGAAATTTTTCTAGATTAAAATTAATAAAATTTTATTTTAGGCCGACTTCCTCACAAGAAAAATTAAGTACATTAGGTATGTTATTAATTGAAAAAGATATGTTAGAAAAACTTAATTACAAAAATATAATTAGTAATTTTATATATCAAAAAATAAAAAATTTAAAAAATTTAAAAAATTTAAAAAAAAAAAAAAATTTAATATAAAAAGCCTCCATTTAATATCTTGCCTAAGCCCCAAAAAATCATTAGGCCACCACTGATTATGGAATGGATTATATTATAATGAGAAATTTAATTTATGTTTTGTTATGTTAAAATAAAAAATAGAATAAGAGTTGTAAAGTTATTTTTGACCGTTAAATAATAAAAATAATAATTTAGAGTTTAGTATTAATAATATCGAGTGAACCTAGTATTATTAATATTATAAATGAGGTATTACTAATTTTTTATTTACCAAATTATTAATTCTAATATCGCAATACAAGCGTGAGATAACTAATTTCATAAAGTAAATTCTGATTTGTGGATACCACATGTCTCCTAATCTAATCCTCCTATCTCTCAATCCATTATTCCAAACTAACCCTCGATACTCATCTCTCCGCCTCAACACCTTATCCCTCTATATTAACACCCACATCCCTTCATCTTTGGCGATCGTCGGCGATCACCTCTAGCGATGATTTTTTGGTGATCGAATTGCAGCAACTTTTCGACTATCAATTTTGGCGACTTTCGACGACAAATTCCAATGACTTTCGGTGACCATCCAGTGACTTTTGACTGTCATCTCTAATGATTTTCGACGAACATCTCTGATGACTATTAAATTAGAAAAAAATTTAACTATTTAAATATAAAAAAAAGAAGAGAATTTACTATTTTGTGTTGTCTTGGTGGTAACTAATGACGACAGTATAGTATTATTTTATAAACAGAAATAAATTTCACTATTTAAATACAACGAATAGTGGCATTTATCTTTAGTGCGATTAGTGTTATAGCAAATATAGATAAGTTTCACTGTTTAAATATAGTAAATAGTGAATTTTATCTTTAGTGCGTCTAGTATTAAAGAGAACA
>JAOTRH010000008.1:12784867-12796722 GCA_034768845.1 Heliamphora exappendiculata | reverse complement strand
TTGATGGATATCTGTAATCTTAATGTGTGGAGAATAAATAAGTATTTAATAATAGGAGTTCGAATATTTGATTTTGAAAATATGGTTAGGAGTGAAATTATAATTCTTTAGTGAAATGAATTATAATTAATATTTTTATGAAATTACTTCTGAAATAAGGTGAGTTTTTATAATTACATTGGGAGCCCAAGCTATATTTACTCCATAAGTTCTTATTGTAGCTTATTTATATTGTGTTATGCAGCCCTAGCCACAGATATACAATATACACAACTAGGGTTTCTACGTATTTTCTTGGTGGCTAGAGAGGGTTGTGAAGAACACGTTCAAGGTAGCTATTTTAGCATTCGAGAATACAGCAGAAGGCTTGAATTTGGCGTTTCAACTTGAAGTCTACAACCGCGAAAGCTTCTAGACTAAAAGTTGTTAGAGCAACTGAAATTAATCTTACTAGATTTAGTAAGGTATAACTCTAATCTAGATTTTGTAGTATATACTGGGTTTGCTTTTGATCATTTGACATCAAATTTTTTTGATATGGAGCCAGTTTTGGCGTTTGCCCGTCTAATTTTTTTAGCTTAAATTATGTTTATAATCAATGGATCTTTGTAGTTAGCCTCCAACAGGAAGTCGTTGGCAGTTAGAGCTAAAAGCGGTGATTAAGTGGCAAAAGGTGTATACTAAGTAATTATGAGAATGTATAAGTAATAAATTGTGATTTTGTCTATAAAATTGCATAGTATTAAATTAAATGACCTTAACTTTTAAATTTTTTAAAATAATAGATCTAAGAACTTAATGAAAATTAAATAGCCCAAGTGACTCACAGCTTCCCTCTTGCCTAAATGACAGCCTCAAACTCTAAATTATTCATGACTAATTATCCCTACGACTAAAAAGTCAATGACATAGTGGCATATGAATTATTATATTTTACAAATTCAAAACTATGAGAGAAAAAGATTGAGACAGTTGTCTTGTTTGCTAAGTTTATGGTTTATGTTTTTATTTTTAAATTTTTTATAAACGGTAAATAAAAATATATTTGATAATTAATTTTATTTTCAAAAAATTATTAAGAGTTTTCAAAATTGATTAAATTCTTGTGAACAAAAAAATTATTTTTTCACTTGTTTTATAAATAAAATTTCATTTTTATCTTTTTTTTTCTACCACACATGGCCAAAGGTGGTGGGACACCAACTCCAACCACCAGCTCCAACTACTACATCCGACCACCCTATTTGGCCACTTTATCTGATTATCGCTTTCGATCACCATCTTCGATCACCACATACGATCATTGCATTTGACCATCATCTCTGACCAACACTTTTGACCACCATCGCTATCTCTTATTATTATCCCCAGCTAATACTCCCGGTCATCACCCCTGACCACCACCATCCGGCCATCACATCCAAACACTTGCTCCGACCATTACATTCGGCCATGCCCTCCGACGACCATATACAGCCACCGTCTCCGACCACTATTGCTACCTCTTGCTATCATTACTGGCTAATATCTCATGTCACTACCTCTAAGCACCATTTCTGATCACTATCTTCGACCACTACATTCATATGTAATCTTCAACTACCACTTTTCAAACATTTAGTTATGTGCCAAATATGTTTTTATTTTTGTTTTTTACAAAAATAAATAAAAATATAATTTTTGTTTATTATAAATAAAAAATAAAAAATAAAAAATAGTAGACGTTACCAAAAGAATTTTAAAAAGTAATATTTATCTCTGCAATTAAAGTCATTCAAAAAACTACTAAATTAATTCTGGATATTACATATATATATATATATATATATAACGGTTTTGAAAATTCAATTATGTTAAAAAAATAAATATGTTAAACTAATAGAATTAAATTTATTTACGTAACAACTTTCTAAAAAATTCATCAAATTAATTCTGAAAATCTTTACATATGTATTACATGTATACAGAATAGGTATGAAATAAAGATTATCGATAAATTTTAAGCTATCAGTGATAGTATTTAGCTAAGTAAAGAATCGTTGGTAAAACAATGTAGTTATTTTACGTTAGGATTTTTTAGAGATGAATTAGTCGCAAGAAAAGAGACACGGTAGCACTAAAATATTATCGTCGGCCGGTACACACGTTTGCTGATGAATTTGAAGATGTCGTTGTTGATATTTTGAGATTAGCTTTGTAACGTTTGAGATTTCGTAATCGGACAATTGAACAAACATTCGAAGGATGATTCTAACATCATTGCGCTGAAATGTGGGACCAACTTTTATTTTGTCCCCGATTGTAAATTTTTTTTTTAACGGATCAAGTTATGTCAACCTTTTTATATTTTTTAGCCCAAAAAAAAAACTAAAAAAATTTAAGTTGACAATGAGTTCCAATGTCTATAAAACCATGTGGTTTGGTTTGGTGGTCTCAGCTACTACTCTCTATTAAGCAGGATGGACGCAAAGACGAAGGCAGAGCCTAACCCAGGAGCAAGGCTTACATAACTACATTGCCCTATGGAAGTCATGCCAATTTGATCTTGAAATGGAGGCACCAAATCTGATACTTTTTTACATATAGGATCCCAGATCTTGCTCTGCTCTCTATTCCAAGCAGAGAAAAGTCAATAATGGTGGATGTTATTACTTTACAATCTTATCTTGCACCCGTTCCAACTGTGCAACCGGCTGTGATTCATTACTTCTCAATCTAATCCATTACACGAACTGGCTGTGCAACTTAGACCCTTGGTAATAAAAACAACAAAAATGCCATCTTGCACATATCCAGGCGACATATCTAGACAACTCTCCCATGAAATAGGTTCTACGATTTACCCCAAGGTGGATTAGGTTCTACAATTTAGGGTTAGTACCACAAAATTGTAAAACCCAAAACCGATATGAGTCTCACAAAATTATAAAACTCACTCCGTATGAGAAATAGGTTCAACAATTTACCCTTACACAAAATTATAAAACTCACACCATATGAGAAGAATGTTTAAATTGATCGCAAACAGTAAAACTCAAAAACAATATAAAATAGGACGTCTATTATAGTTAAAGTTGTTAATTTATAAATTATAGTTAAAAAAATGTGATTATGACTTCAAATAAAACTTATGCCTAAATTTATAATTTCAATCAGTAAAACTTGTATTTGTTGATTTAAAATTAAAAACTACAAAAAAAAATGCTATGTAAGAACACATGATTTTTTTTATTTAATTTTTTTACTAAATTATAAGCTAAAAACTGAAAAACAATTTCTAACAAATACTGGTAAGATTTGGGAGAGAGAGAGAGAGAGAGAGAGAGTAAATAGGTTAATCCAGCAAGCCATTCAGTTCAATTATAATCTTTCCCAAGGCCAACGGATATTGCAAATAAAGAGAACATTTCTCAACAATACACCAGTTAACGAAGCCAATACAACGGCTCTAAATGTGCCCTTCCACCAGTGAACAAATATTTCAATACAAAAAGTGATCCTAGCAACGCAGCATTCCTTTTCATCACCATTAGTTCTGTAATAAAAGTAAGAGGAAGAATTTATGCAAATCATTAAAATATGAATCAAGGAAGTTAGAACCACAGAATACAAATACGAGCACAAAACACCGCAGCGCAGCACACCCTTTCACACAATCCGCTCCAACTCTCTTGCATAACTAAGCGTCTGATTGATGAGTTGCAGGGACGGTATCTCCTTGCAAGGTGCAGATTCTTTTGCCCTTTGGAAAATTACAAACCCATTCTTTATCTCCCACTCAGGATGCTCCTGCAAATTGCAGATAAGTAAAATTCTTTTTACGTAAATATATTAACAGTTTTTTAGAAGCTACTATTGAATCAATTGAGCGCACTTCTAACACTTGTTCCACGAAAGAATCGCTTCAAGTAATTAATATTACTTGTTTATTTTATGTATGCATGTGTTTTTGTTACTTTTCAATCCTTTTTTTGTTTGGGGGGTCGGGGGCGAGAGCGTGGCAAGCAAATCGATTACCATGAAAATGTCACCCATTCTTTACAGTTAAACTAGTTATACAACAGTTGGGAAAGATATCACTGTCAATGCCCTCTATGGAATTTGAGTAACTGAAAGTTGCCACTTTCCTAAACATATTTCGATGTTAAGCTTCTGTTCACATTTCTTTTCCAATGCATAAAATGTTGAAAATGGTTCTAACCTTTTCTATATAATAGAATATTATTATATTGCCAGTGTAAAAATGAATTAAGTTCTGTGTACAGATTCTTTTGAAGGCTGGTCCCCTGCAACGTTCTGCACCCTCTATAATGAGCCATTCCACCCCTACTCAGTAGCTATAGCCATTCGTTAAACGGCCACTTTAGCCACCACCACATATTCTATGGACTCTTCCACACGTCCAGAAATGGTATGCCAAAGGCGAAGGCTGGGTGCTGCTTACTGCCATGCCATGGTTGAAGCTTTAGCTCCATAGATAGCCTGTGACTATTGAATCACTGATCCTGGCACTAAGTGGGGTGCAACTACTTGAATGGGTTCCGGAAAATACAAAGTAAAGAACGTAAGGGTTCCGGCACTAGGAAGGAACAAGCATGTCCGAGCGATGTCGTTCAAAAGAAGCACATATGAATCTAGAGCAAGCGCATCGAAGCATGGTCTCAGAAAGAAAGAAAAGGCTTACTAGTTCTGCTAACCAGAAACCATCCCTTTCTACATCAATGTCAACCACTTCTCTGTGAGCGTACTCAAGTTCTAAGGAATGGAGTAAGAAATGCCCCTACTTCTCTCTTATCAGTAGGAAACAGTCCTAATAGATCCTTCAGCAGAATGTGTACACATAATTTATTCCTTTTTAAATTAAGAATATAATAATATTTTATTATATAAAAAAGGGAAGAACCATCCATTTTATACGTTGGAAAAGAAATGCAAATAGAAACTTTAATATCTATTTTAAAAAGTACTATTCCCAAACAAATTGGAGTGTTAAACTTTAGGATTCTTATAGTTAAAATTCATAGGGGCTGATGGACCATGTTGCCTTGAGAAGAAGACAAGGATAAACAACAAAAAATGAACAGGAAGCACTAGCTGATTTGTGCATGGTGTCCACATCAAACAACCCAGCAAGATTTTGCTCAAAAGTGCTCTGTCTTGAGAAGAAGACAAGATAAACAAGAAAAAATGACCAGAAAGCACAAGCTAATTTGCGTATGGCGTCCACGTCAAACAACCCAACAAGATTTTGCTCAAAAGTGCACTTGGCTCAGGGGTGTAATTGTGGTGTAAAGAAAGAATGAGGGATGACATATAAACACTTAAATAACAACAGCCAACAAGCAAACCAAGAACCAAAAATTACTTCTAATTAGATATGTATTCAAAAAGTTTACCTCCTTGACGTACTCAAAAAGTTCTTGGTCAGAAGAGAACAACATCATTCGTCGAGCATCATTAATTGAAAGTGAATCATAGGCCTTTTCACTGCATCCAGATATTTCATCTCTGCAAGAGAAAATGAATTACCAATTACGCAAATCTGACCACATTTTCCAAAGTTCACGTGCTATCTTCACAATGCACTTCTAGAGAACATGCTATATATGCAACCGAAGCATGAAATTATAGCGACATAGAAACAAACGTCAGCAAATAATTTGATTAAAACAAAAGGGGCTGCAAGAACAAGAGTAGAAGAGTTTGTCCTTAACATCCCTCTTCTCAAGTCATAAATTTGATATTACGAATACGAACATATTTAGCAAATGGGAAAGAAAACCACAATAACCAAAACCAACGAGCATAGCACTCACCATAATGTAAGATTTTACTATTGTATCTGCCGATCAAAAAAAAAAGTTTTAAGGGAAAGTCAAAGTTGCCACCAAGCAGATGACATGCTTCTGAAAAAACGGAAATACCCATCAATTTGCATTTCACTCGTATCAGCATCATTGTATCAGAATCATTCTCAAAAATGTTTCCCACTACTTAATAACAGCTATAATGGAACTTCCACCCAGAAATAAATGACTAAAATCATATGCACTCCCTAAAAAAGCAGCTATTGCATCTGTACACTCAGTTATTGTTTCAGCTCTTACTTTAAAAAAAAAAAGAGTAAACTCCAGTGCCATACATTTAATCACTGCATAAGTTTACCTAACTGTCTTTGCCAGCAGATCCATGAAATAAACGTAAGTTTCATGGGGTACAGTCTGTCTAGCACTCAAGACACGATTGTAAGCCCCTTCCATGAACGATTGCTCCAATTCTACAGCATGCTTGATACATGGATTTTCCAGAGCGGTTGCGGAGAGCAATTCCAATTCAGTGTGGAATTCAGCAATTCTGTTCTGTACAAGGAGTCTCAAAAGGTTGAGGCCTAAGATGGGATGCTCCCGAGGGGATGGCAGAAGACGGCCACTGCTCCAACAAAAAGAAAAAAAAAAGTAATGAACATTACCTTTCCAATCAAAAGGCGAACAAGTGATATAAGCGTACTGCCGGCACAAACTTTATTAGTAGCATGCCTAGCTTAATTGCCTTAATTAACATTTGGATTTAAGAAAGACTTAAAAAAAAAAAAGTTTCCCAAAATCCATATTGAGCATTGACAACCAATTTCACTGATAAATAATCCAATCAAATTATCCCAGCTACATGCCCCCCAGAAGTTCAAAGAGCAATTCATAACCATGGAATTAATGAGGTAGAATGGTTTTACCCATCTATTCTTAGTTGGCTAAGCACTTTCTAAAAGTGGCACACTTCAACACATGGATCATACAGGCAAGAGCACATATGCACACCATGATAACATGAACAGACATACTTTATTAAATCCTTTCCAATTGTCTAGATACGTTAACGTGTACTGCATATCAAATATGCAGTACAGTTCCTTCTCTATGTCCATAATTAAGTCTAGCAAAATCAAATGAATTCGTATATGAAGAAAACAAGAATTTATAGCTCAAAGACAATGCATTTAATAGCTTGTTTTTCTTCCCACACAATAGTTCAGCATATAAGTAAGCACACGAACTACTTAAGAGGGAACATTTTTGCGCAACTAATCCGACTGCTGTTTCCACCAATAAAAATAGAGTCTGAACAGAAAATTTTGATTCCAATCACAAATCACCAAATATTTTTTAAAATAATTAACACACCCCAAAACATTTACATTAGTTTATTTTCTTGCTTAGTTTTCGTAGGTCGTACCAGTTGTAGAGAAGGAAGCATTGCTATAAAATTTCACCAAAACATGGATCCAATTCAATTCAAGGGGATTGAATTTGTACATACGATCACTTTTGTACAACTAGACGGGTAGACCCGTTTGGTCCTATGTCAACTTTTGCCACAACATTCTTGTCAATTACTTCAAAAAATGAAGGTATTCCAGAAGTACTAAAGGTAAAGAGAGGAGAAAGTTACTGTGCATCTGTATAGTAAGGTTTCAGCTGAAAGAAATCCCTCTCAAAGGCATCTTGATCCTCAACCTTCACGCTCAAAACAACTGCGCGCTCATATATATCCCCTAAAATATTGTCATAGTCAAAGATATGATCAGCCAAAACAGCTTTGACAGGATTTGGTACACAGAATAATCCAAATTTCCTTCGAATATAAAACTTTTAGATAAGCTATGAATATGATTAGCAGGCAACATCAATCAAATCTAATATTTTTATCATATAATCCTGCAACTGGAAATAGTTAACCCTCATAAAAAATAAAAATATTTATGATTTATAATGGTAATTGTCTTTTTTGTTATCTCAATGCATTTCTTTATTGTTGTTGTACTAGAACTAAAGATACAGCTCTGACATGTCGCAGCGGTAAAGTATGTTTTACTTTGCCAACTTATGTTGCAAGAATGCACACCGCTCCTAAATAAGCAAATGCATCACATGTACACTCATGCATTGTCATGCAACACCTAGTTTTCTTTTTCAATCTAAAGATTAATAATCATGCTCTAGCATCATACAATCTGACAGCTTGTTTGTATTTGCTCATATCCCCAAACGAAAATGGATTCAACACATTGCACACAGTTTCATTTTAGAAATGACCAGAAATAATGTCATTTCAATGATAGTTCAGAACTAACTAAATGAATAACTAGGCTGAACAAATTAACTGTTTACTGTACAAAATGCATCCTAGGATAGTAGCTCATATGCAAAGTTAAGAACAATTGGACAAGAACAAAAATGGATAACAATAAATGGGTTTTCCTCTGTCCATGTATGGGAAATGCACAAAAATACGCAGGCCAAGAGGATATGAATCTTGAGAACAATAGATGTATAGGTTCATCAATAACATATAATTGAAAAGAAAGGAACACAATATATTTGTAGATTGTGTCAACTAATTTACTAGCTAATGTCAACTCATGAATCGCATCAGGTGTTTCTTCAAACAGTGGCGGAAGACTTCTAAACTCTGTTAGCAAGACCTGCAAAATAAAAGAAAGTTAACTCAAACCATACGTTAATAGTAATTATCTAAAAACAATAATAAAATTTTCTGAAAAGCAAAAACAAAAAGTTAATAACAGCTGTAGCAGTAGCAGCAAAGGCTTAGAAGTCCTCCAAAAAGGAATAAAAAATTCTTCCATATGCATGCTGACTATAATCCTAATAAAATTCAAAACTCAGCGAGACTGCAGAACTGTAACATATAAGATTCCTTTAGACACGAATCATTTCCCTTTTCTAATGAGTGAATATACAACTACCAAACCATACCAAATTATGCCTTATGTCCCAATAAATTGAGATTGGCTATATAAATATTTTTTTGCCATACCATCCCGCTATGACAAGGGCTATATGCTCTGTCAAAGTTAATGAATTCATATTATTTTTTTACTATGACATCACATGTCAATTTAGCATATGTTTGGATTAGTTTTTTTTGTAAGCTTTTTGGCTTTTTTTGTAAAAAAAAAAATATGTAAAAATATGTGAAAAAAGCTAATTGGGGCCAAACAAGTAAGCTTTTCAAGAGATTTTTAAGCAAAAAACCTTCCACAAAACCTAGTCCAAACATAGGCTTAGGTCTTCACACCCCGAGCATTTCTATTAATAGTAATCCTATCACTCTATTTTACTGTTGCCTCTACCGATATTATTCGATGTATATAACCAAACTATCTTAGTTTGTTCTGTCTCAATTTATTTTCAATTTGTGCTACTGCTATCATTTCACGAATTGTATCATTTCTAATGCTATCTTTATTGGCAAACCTAGGTGAAAAAAAAAAGCAGCAAAGCTTAGGCACCAGGTACAAAAGGAAAACCCCACAAAACTATGAACTTTTTCAACATTTACCAGTAACTCTTGAAAGTCATTAATTCAAAAGTTGTGCAATGATTCACTCGGCTGTGCCACAGGTGATTGCAGTCCTCTGAAAACCTATTCCAAGATAAGGAGGTGATGACGAAGCTGCTAAACTAACAAAACCTTACAACAGTATTAGGGTTATGGCTCATAATTTAAGAAACCCAACAAAGATTCCACATAAAACACATTAATAATATCTGAACCATAATTTGACCCTTGGGCAACTCTTACTACTCATGTTGGCAATTTTCAAATCACCATACATAAAAATAAGACTCGAATTGAACCTAAACATGACTATGTAAAGCCAAAACATGTTCCATATGAACTCCCATATGTTCCTTTTTTCTTTCTTTCCATGCTCTAACATTCTTTTCTGGGTATTACGAAATTTTGATATATTTGCATGAGAGTTAACTGATATGTCATTACCAATCATTATGCTAGTGAAAGCATGATTTATGCTTGAAGTTTAGGTGGTTGCACTATTGGATTGTTTCTAATTTGCACTATTATTTGATTTATACCTGTTTACTTATAAATATTGATGGAGGGCCATAGTTCTTAAGGCCTCAATTCTCATCTGTCGTATGTAACAGGTATAAACCAAAAACCTTTTTTGCCGATTTACCGGTTATCTGTAGATTCTGTACCCCTGCTGTGCATTGCTCATGCACAGCCTGTTAAAGATATGATCTTTCACTAGCAACTTGCTCTATCTTCTAAAATAAAAAATCAATAACCCCTAGTCACTAGAACTGATTTTAAAAAATATATATTTAATAAACCAAACATAAAATGCGGCTGTTCTTTAAATTCCTTGGATCAGATTCCAAACATTGTTCTCTGCCCACATTAGAGTAGCTGCATAATTTACCAGTTGCTACCATATCGTATCATATAAATCTAACCAATAAATGAACAAATATGTGCAGTTTTTTCGGTGTTTCGAGTTTTTTGAGATTAGAGTAATCAATGTTACCAGCTGTGATCTACAAAAACAACAGGTACTGATTGAAAACTCATAAATTAAAAAAAAAAAAAACTTATCCCAAACAAAAGCAATAAATAACAAAGCTAGGGCTATTTGAAAAACACACATTAAAAACACAAAACCGACTTTTAATAAGAATAAAAGGTTAGGGTTTTGGAATTAGGTTAAGAAGTATCATGGATTTGTTACCTTGAGCTGCGAGAGGAGTTTCGAACAAGTATCGAAATCATTCCGAATGAAAGCTGCTTTGAATCGCTCAAACAACTGCGACACTTCTGTGAGCTTCGGATCCATCTCTCACTTGAATAGGGACGGAACTAAGAATCGAAAACCGGGGGGTGGGGGAAGATAGAAAAATTTCAATAATATAAAAGCATAATAAATAAATACTTTGCGTATTTCACAATTATAAGTTAGCGTATTTCACAATTATAAGTTAGTATGGGCCAACCACAATGTACGTTGTCGTCGTCGAATTTCATCTTTTAATTAATATTATAATTTTAAATTTAATTGCGTAATTTAGAATCTCTCACCAACCTATTAACGTTACATTCTTTTGTTTCAACTATGTTGGATTTAATGATATAATTTTCATAAACTAAAATATTAGTATAAAAAATTGGTATATTTGATACTGATGCATTGATAATATTAATTTTCGAACAACTTGTATTCTTTTTTTTTTTTTTTAAAAAAATTCATTAATTATATATAATTTTTTTATAATAATTTACGTGTCAAAATAAAAATCATTAACTAAACACAAATACACGATGAAAACCAATTAATTGATAAACACAAACATCAATAAAGATTTTTTTGATTTTAACATGTAATGATTTATGATTCAAATGATATTAACACCTCAACTTAATTTTTAATTGAATCAAGTTTAAATTTCAAGTAATTGATAAATAATAAGCACTCCCAAAGTACTTAAAAATCAATAAAATAGGCTAATTGAGAGTGAGGGAGGCCTGAGAAGGTTCAGAGGTAGCTAACCCATAAGACAAGTGGCCGCGCTGCATTGCTACCGTTGCAGGTTCTCACCGTTGTCTATCCTCATCGTGCTGGTGTTGCTGGTCGCCTTTGTCGCCAGTCAATGCCTGAGCTACCTTGTTTCGCAAACTCAGTTCGAAATTTAAATCACAAATTATGGGTGTAATTTTAGTCAAACCGTGGTTCGAGTGGACCAAAGTCGGCTCAGATTTGACGGGCTCGTGTCAAATTTTTAGACTTGATCAAATTTTTTTGTTTAAGAATCGACCCAGGCCCTAGGGGTACTGGGCTCAGCCTCGAGCTCGGGCCTTCAATTTTTTAAGATTTTTTTTTGTTTAATTTATATTTTTATTATTTTTATAGTTATTTAGTTTATGAATTTATAATATAATGTTAGTTTACTACTTTATTAATAGTAGTTAATATATTAACTTAAAAATTATAAATTTAAAGTTTATTATATTATATAAGTTTATAACTAATAATTTAT
>JAOTRH010000008.1:12773803-12784767 GCA_034768845.1 Heliamphora exappendiculata | reverse complement strand
ATAAACTTGAATACAAAAAAAATAAGTATATTATATAAATTTTTAATAAACTTATAATAAACTCATATAATAATAGATTTATTTTTATATAAACTTATAATAATAAACTTATAAACTTATTTTTATATGAACTTATAATAAACTTATTTTTAAAAACTTATTTTTAAAAACTTATAAACTTATTTTTATATAAACTTATAATAAACTTATTTTTATAAACTTATATAAACTTATTTTTATATAAACTTATTTTTATAATATAATAATTTTGAATTAAAAAAATTAAAAAAACGGGCCATGCCGGTTAGGGCCGCCCAAAAACCCAAGCCCAAGGCCCGAGCCCGTAGCACCTAGGGCCTGGGCCGACCCCTCGGCGGGAGCCCACCAGGCCCGGGCTAAGCCGTTTTCGCAAATACTCCAATCAGTGGATAAGTTATATCTAGGCAATACCAAATAGTTGATAGCTGATGTGGCCGTTATCGTACTATAAATATTTATTTACAATCAAGTTAAATTATTACTCTATAAAATAGTGGTTAAGACCACGTATTGTTTTAACGGTAAAAATAAGGTTAAGTTACAGTATTCTTAAATTAGTTTCTAAAATTAATTTAAAAAAAAAATTAATTAAATTTATGAGATGGGCTTGACTTGAATGATTTTAAATATCTAAAAGATCTTTAAAAGTGAAAAATTTTAGGGTTTCGAATTCACATTAACATCGCAAAAATGAACTTATACCGATTTTGAGCCTAAACTATTTATTTGCATAATATTCGTTATGGCTACAAGTTTTAACAAATTTTTCAGAAGAATTAACAAAATCTAAACTTGTCATAGATTATTTTTGGTGGAACGAATTGAACTTAACAAGTTCGGCACAACTCGGCCTCACAAAGCATAACATATTTCATGTTTATAAATAAAATGTTGTATAACTCGGTACTCATAATCACAAAAAACAAATACAAAAATCAAGAACACTTATTATAAAAAAAATGCAAAACTTGTCCAGAATTATATATATAGAGCAAAAAAAATAAAATTCATAATTAAATATAAATTTTAAATATCACTTGGTTAGGGTTTCATTTGAAACCCTAAAAAAGACTTCTAGCTGCTCATAAATATAAACGATGTCAGTGAAGTTTTTAGCCAAAACACGCCATTAGAAAATCTTTCAAGAAAGCCACCACCCTTGTTCCGTTTCTTGTTCACAAGTTAAGAGACACCTTTTATATCTTGCTTTTCATCTTTTTTTAATTATAAGCACTATTTTTTGACTTTGACATTTAAAAAATTGTGAAACTCAACTTCCCGGCTCTATTTGGACACCCGTTTGAATGCCAAGGCTTCTATTGAAAGCCATTTGGACATCTGTTCGGATGGAAATGGGCAGTGACTTTTTTTTCTATTATTTTTTTTGATTTTATTGCATTTTTTTTTCTCCTTGTCTCTACAAATATTACAAAAATCTATTATTAACACAAAACTAAGAGCTTCGCTGCTGTAAATTAAAAACTTAAATGATGCATTTAAAAACCTATCAATAGCACTAGTTATCATCAGACTGTTTGATGAATTTAGGTGTGGTGATTGTAAAATTTTCATTGAAAAGGGGGCAAAAATAGGAGACCAGTACTTTTGCAATATACTCCTAAAAAATGACTCACAATTTTCTTACTTAAGCTTTGTTTGGACTAAATTTTTTTTTAGACATTTTAATTTTTTGAATTTTTTTATAAAAAAATATTTAAAAATTCAATTTAGATCAAATCAATAAACTTTTTTTAAAAATTTTTTAGTAAAAAACTTATAAAAAAAGTTACGCCAAATATTGGCTATAATTAATATGCATGTATCATATTTAATCAATCTATGACCCATATTGCATTAAATTTGAACCTCACACCATTCTCTTCCCTTTTTAGATATTTTTTTTTTGATAAATTACACTAACTTTCTTTAAAATTTTTAATAAATATAATTTTTTTTAATAAAAATTTTAAAATAACACTAACATTCATTTTAGTTCACTTTTTAATTTCAAATTTTCCTTCCTTTAGTTGACTGTTACGAATTCTCAAAATTTGCTAATCCAACTATTATTTCACATTTATTTCCTATTTTGCCCTCAGTATATTATTGTCAATTTCTTATATTACCGTTATAAAACAACAAAAAACAAAACAACATCATACTCCTGACTCCTCCGTGTCTCCCCCACCACATCCAACCCCCCATCTCTCTCTTTCTCTCTCATATCAGACCACCATTTTTAAGCTTGCAATCATACTAAACCACCATTTCTGATCTTTCCAAGTTCAAATTTCTCGATCAAAATGAACAACACAAACTTAGAATCTATAAATTCCCCAGAAAACCCACAAGAAAAAACCATCAGCAGCTTCGGCTACGGATTAGGACTCTCCGTCGGAATCCTCTTGGTTATCATCGTCTTAACCTATTTTTCCTACGTCTGCATCGCATGCACCTCCCTTCCGTTGCCGCTAACCACCCATCATTCCACCGAAGCTCTGTCCACACCACCACCACCGACAGCAACTCTGGCGCCATCACCGTCGATTGACCCCTTTCATCTTCTTTATCTAGTTTTTCCTTTCGTTCTCTCTAACAACAACCATTGTTAACCCCTTCTCCCTCTCACCTTTCCCTTCTGCAATAGGTAGGCCAAAAACCCCTTTCCCAATCCCATCTAACTCATTCTCAACCTACGATCAAATGGTTTTAGCTTTTTAAACTTTAAACAAAAAAACAAAACAAAACAAAAAAACAAAAAAATAAATTTTAAATTACCTTAAAATCAATTGTCAAACGATACCTATACATGCAGGCATTCCCGGGTAACCAAATTGATCATTTAGGGTAACCAAATTAAGTCACATGTCACCTATCTTTTGGGTAGGGAGGATTAATTGACCTAATTGTCTTCAAATTAACTCCACTAGGTCCGGAGGTCCACCGCATTTTAGCTCACCTACCAACATAATGAAAGATAAAACATAACTAGTTCTTGTTGTTGAACCATATTAAAATTTGATCATTTGTTCATATTGAAATGGATGTCAGAAGAACAAGAGTAATGGGTTGGTATGAGGTGCATGGCATTAATCACTTGAAAAACATCAACAACAAATCTAATGTGGGCAGTTGTAACTTATGAATTTTTTTTTTTGTAGATATATAGGGTCATTCGAAAAGTTAAATTTTAATTATTCCATAAGAAAATAACTTTTACGTTAATAAAAAAAATTAATAATTTATTTTCAGAAAACTACAAATTAAATTAAACTTGTCAACTATTAAGTAAAAGAGGCAGAAAGTATATATTGATGTTATTGTTAAACTCTTTTACTGTTAAACTCTTATACTATTACGGAGAGAATTAACTTCGAAGAAATCAAAAATCTTATTTATTTACTATTATAAAAGAAATCCATAACTTGACAGTTACGTTTGAAGTCATATCACATCTTTTGCATTTTAAAAAATACCCAAGAATTAACTATCACTTTTAATAATAATTTAAGGGATACAATTGTAAAATTATTTAAAAAGTAACTACCTTTATTTGTAATTACCTACTAATATCTGCTAATATGAATATGAATTGTGATGAGAGAGAGAGAGAGAGGGAGAGGGAGAAAAAGATGGAGGGTACCTACGCAGAGAGAGAGAAGAGGATGGGCAGAGCAGTTGCAGAGACAAGGAGGGCAAAAGGAGCATCACACAGAGGCGATAGTGTTGAATTACACACACACCGTATGTGCCTCGGCATCTAATGTAATGTAAAGGAGAGAAATGTTCCGTACTGCAATATGATGGTTGGGTCAAAGACTTTTTTTAATGGTGTTAAACATTGACCGATCCAAAAAATATGCATAATAATATTAGATTTTCTTTTGTTTATGATAGCTGATCCCACCTCCACAAGGGTGGTGTAGCCTCTGTGTGGGAATTTACAATTTTCAAATTTAGAGACAAGTGTTCCTTGACACTGGAAAGTAACAACATACCTTAGACAGACATTTCTGTACTTGGTAAAATGCTTGAAAATTCAATGAAAAGATGCTGCAAAACGATAACATGGTCAACACAAATTACGTGTGAAATATGGTATGATTAACACAAAAATAGGTCCAAAATTAAGCTCAGGGATGTTGCGGCAAGACACATTACAATATTAAACCGAGGATTATGATTATGCCACTGAAGCTCCAGAATGACAATGTGAGGGTTATAGAACAAGTGGAGTGGAGGATCAAAGAGTAGGCTCGTTTAGCCAAGTGACGACATGATCTATTGTTACTTTATAGCATAAGCTCAAAAAGAAGATTTAGAGGATTCCAATCCATGTGCTTGGAGGTTATCTCCGGCGTTATAGTATTAAGCACTGAGATAGTGAGTTCAGAAGGTAGGGAAAAAGTGTTGTCAAACAGATAAGCAACATATCTTCAAGCTCACTTGTTGAGACTTTTATCAGTGGCAAGTTCTAGTGTCTGACTAATGGTTTATAATTACTCTCTTTATTGAACTTTCATATTTGTAATTTTCTTCTCAGAGAGTGGCTTCTCGACCATGGCCTTGTTTTTTGAAATGAAAACCTAATAATAGAGTTTATCCATCTATTAATCTAGGAAATGGAAGCACTCTTCATAAAAAAGTTCTAATTTTCCTTCTTAAAATTGTCTCGATCAAACATAGGCATTTTACGTACCTTGGGCAATGAGGGAAGGACATTGAGATGTAAGAAAAATTCAGAGTTGATGACTAATCTTGGGTATTCTTGAACTTTTATGTTTTATCCTGCTTAGTTTTTCCTGCATGTGTAGCTCTGAATATACTCATTATACTTGTTGTGATGAGGACAATAGAAGAAAAACACAAGGTAGTTAACTAATTGTTCATAGAAGTTAAAATCAATATATTCAATTTGAGTTTCATTCAACTTCTTTCCAACTTCAGTAGTCATTTCCTGAAGTATAACTAATTGTTCATAGAACCTGAAGTTAATATATTCAATTTGAGTTTCATTCAACTTCCTTCCAAATTCAGTAGTCATTTCACACTAAAGGATTTCCGACCTCTGCCTCTGGCAAGGGAATACGGAGGAATTGAGATTAATAGGGGAGAATATCTCTCTTTAGAATGAAAGAAATTACCAGTTCTACAAAAGATTTGGTTCAAGTCAGAAATATTACATGACCTTGATGAACACCCTCAAAAGTGCCAATTTTCAGGAAGCAGGTGAAAAGAACTCTTTATCCCAGCCGAAAGGATCAACCTTCCACTGGTTTGATATCTTGTATTTCAAGGGTTGTATGATGTTTTTGGCACATAAATAACCAAATCAAGAAAGTTCAACAAGAACTGTTAAGTGATCAAATACACATTGAGGTGGAATGGAAATGCTGGAAGGAGTTAACTGATAGTTGTGAATCTGACTTTTGAAAATGAGAATTTTCGCAAACATATTCAGCAATGATATGGTGGATTCATAAACTTAAAATTTTGGCACAAAAGCTACATTTGATTTAGTCCATAACTGCTAACAATATGTGCAAAATGTTCTAGAAAACAACTTTTCTCAGTCAGACAAGCAAAACCTCTTCAGCCTCATTCGTCGACAAGCTTTGATGACTGGTAAGCTGCAATGATTACTAGCAAAACTAATGTTTTACTAAATACTACATGGAATCTCTCTTAACCTCTCATAATTAAGCTTGCCCATTATGTTTTTCCTTTCCAGAGAGTCTTCTTATACAAGATAGAAAGTCAAGTGTATGATGCCTGGGATGAGGGCTAAACCATGACCAAAGATTTTTTTTTTTTTTTTTTATAGTGAAAAGATTGTAATGTACCATTTATTCCTTTATCAATCTAAAAAAAATGGAAGCACTCTTCATAATATTATAACTCATTGAGACACCGGGCTGGTGTCCATTAACTGTGGCATCTGGGTGGCATATATTGTTGCTGTTCATATATTGAAAGGCTAGTACGTGAACTGTTGCTTTTCACAATCTATTAGTTGCGTCTGTTTGAGTTTGTTGAGAGGCCTTAAACTCATTGATGGCTTTATGAGGATAATGACACAAACGTATTTACACAGCCAACCCGAGTTGTCTCTAGTTGGTGATTGCTAATTTCAACTACCGTTTGAGTACGGTCTCAACTCAAAGCTTAAGCTGCTAGAATGGCTGAAAGATTCATGCACAGAGATTTTCAGCTAACATGTTAAATTGTTAACACCAACTTCTAAATTGTTATGTTATTATTTACATTCTCAATTATATCTTTCTTTAATTAGATCACACTGCCTTTCAATTTAGACATAAAGAGATTACAGATCTGGTGCAAGTTCAAAAAGGAACACTATTAATCTGCCAAAAAATACTTTTTATGGGAATTAGATGAAAAGAGCCAAGCCTTTCTGAAAAAAGCCGCCGGTTTTGTTTGATCTCTCCAATATCAGCTTCTGTAGTTAGTTTTTGCCCAGAAATGAGCAAGTCAGGAAGGTTAACAAGACAGTTGGATGTTCATAACGTGAGTACCAATATATGAATTCCACGAAAATAGTTAGAAGATTAATCTATTTAAAAGAATTTTTCAAACTTGTTATCGGTTGTCTTGACCACAGATTTTCCTTTTCTTCAATTTTTTATGGAAAGAGATCCTAGAATGTTGTCAGTCAGTCCCATAGAAAGTTAAGCATTGCTCGGTACATATAAAACAAACAGCATTCTTGAAGTCTCAATCAATTCCAAGGGTTCATACTTCATATCACTACACATTCTTTTGTTCTCAATCAATTTCAACTCATTGCAGCATAAATAAATCCTGATACCCAAAGTATCACTATCATGCCAAACACATTTTATAATTCCAAAATCAATCTTGGCTAAAAAAAATTAATGAGAAAAGCTAGTTCGGTTAAGCTTCATTTAGTGCCTGAAGGGAGCGAAAGCAACCACCGAGTTATGCCCACCAAATCCAAAGGAGTTGGAGATAGCTGCATGAAATAGGAAATGTTAATTAGAGAACGTTGGAATCAATGTGCAAAGTTTAATGCCAGGACAAGCAAAAATACTCAGAAAGTATAAATTGTTGTTTGCCTAGCATGTCATAATTTTCCAGGCACATGCAATTAATCAAATTTGATGCGCAGAAATTTAAGCATTGAACTGAGATGCAAATTAAGTGTTTTGCCTATGCAGGCTCATTATTTTCAGGAAGGAGGGGACTGAAAGATCTACCAACATTGACTTCATGCTTTTTCTTTACGTTTGGAACAGTGTCGATTGTGACCTCAGGCTCCAACGTCTGTAAATGAAAGGAAAAATAATATGTAGGCATGAATTGCATCATAAGGACCATGGAACTAACAAAATGTAGCATAATTAGAGAAATAGAGCTTTGGTGCAGTACATTTTGGTTGATGGTCGGATGCAGCCAGCCAGTGGTGATTGCTTTTATGGTTGTGATGGCTTCCAATCCACCAGCAGCTCCAAGCCCATGTCCAATCATTGACTGAAAATAATGAAATGAGAAATTCAAACTAATCAGGATATGGTGGATTTAACATTATCCAAGATTCTTATACATCATATTTAGTTCAACAATCAATCATTGGTTAGGCTACTGGATCATTTAAATGTTAAATAAAGGCAGTAACAGTTCTGATTCAGCTATGTTATTATCAGCATAATGGAACTTGGAATTATTTATTTCTAAATTATCAGATCTATGAACAGGTATCGGCAGTTGCAATTAAAATTTTGTTGTGCAATTGCACTTTTTCCAACGTCTGTATTCGAATGGGATTTATGCTTCTTGCCTTCGTTCCATTCATCTTCATCTCAGATGTGTCCTTAAAGACCTTCTTGATGGCATTAACCTCTGCCAAATCACCAGCAAGCGTTGACGTTGCGTGGGCATTAACATAGTTCACCTGTAAATGACAATGTTTGCATCAGAATCTATGATTTATCACATTGTGACTGAGAAATATGCTTCCGTTGTGTCAAGAAGCACTCAGACCTCCTCAGGGGAAACTCCGGCATCTTCCAAAGCCTTGCTTATACAAGATGAAACTCCAAGACCATCTGACCGAGGATCCGTCATGTGATGAGCATCACATGTAATGGCACCTCCCAAGTACTCTGCAATTATATTTGCTCCCCTTTTCATCGCATGCTCTAAGCTCTCCATAATCTTTCCTCATAAACCAAATTTAAGATTTATAAACATGAGAGAGAGTAAGGTAAAATAATATCCAATATACCCAAATAAATCAAGTCACAATGTAATAAGAACCATGCGTCAAATGACAGAATCTAATGGAGTATTAAATTACCAGCACACCAGCGCCTTCTCCGATTACAAAACCATCACGGTGTTTATCCCACGGCCTTGAAGCTTTCTGTGGTTCATCATTCCTTTGAGACAATGCCCGACAAGCAATAAAGCCACCAACCCCAGTAGCCATGACTGCAGCCTCAGTTCCACCCGCAACCATAATATCTGCTTCACCTCTTCTAATGTGATTTGCAGCTGCATAAAAGCAGTAGTTTGCGGTTGCACAAGCTGTTGAAATGGAGTAATTGGGTCCCATTAAGCCGGTATCTATAGCTAATAACGCCGATCCCATGTTGGTGATTGAATAAGGAATGAAAAATGGAGTTATCTTCTTATATCCCTTCTGGATAAGAGCCTCGACCCCATTGCTGAACGCTGTCAAACCTCCCATGCCAGATCCCACTAGAACTCCTATTTTTGATCTATCCATCTGCAGCATAAAAGTGAGCAACTTTAGTATTTCCTTAATTATAGTGAACTACATTTTGCAAGTAATTGATTGAGAGAACATGGGACTAACAGTTTCGAGGATTTTAGGTCCAAGCATGGCATCGTCAAGGGCCCTCCTGCCAGCAACCAAGCAGTACCTCCAGCAGTCATCGAGACGGCGATCATTCTTTCCATCAATGTAGCCTTCAGAGGAGAAGTCACGAATCTGGCCAGCAAATCGAACCGAGAAGGTTGAAGCATCAAACCGATCAATAAGGGTGATCCCACTTTCTCCCTCAAGAAGTTTATTGTAAAATGTATCAATGTCGCTGCCAAAAACTGAAACAAGGCCCATTCCTGTTATGACAATCCTTTTCTTGGGATCCTTTTCTCGTTTGGGAGCTGAAGCAGCTGGAGAGGCCACTGCCTTGATTCTTCTGCATTTCGAGGCTGAGAATATGAAACTCTATTCTAATTAGAACATCCCACAAGGAAAATTAAAATAAAAGACAGAATAATCTCATTTTAAGAGTAAGATAACTACTTCACAAGATGCGTGTAGTGTAAATGACTAAGTAGATGCATTACTTTGAAAGAATGAAGAGCACTTTATTCAGAAATACCTATAAGTAGTTTCAATAAAGATCAGCATTAAAGGAGAACTTATGCAGACGGTGAGTTATTGAAAATTCAATGCTGCTACAAGTGGAAAACAAAATATTAAACAATGTGGAAATGGAAACTCCCTTGTATCGAAAAAATACAAGCCCAACATTACTTTGTGTTTTGTGTTGATTAATCAGTGTTTGATGAAACCCACATGCTTGTCATTCAGAACAAAGCATGTAGTCATTTTCGGCTTGACTTTTTCCTTTGAATAGCAGTGCAGAAAATGCTGGACTGGGTTGGCATGGTCCCAGTTAGTTAGGATGCGATACTGCAACAAATTGTGTAACCTTCACATTTAGAGACATAGAGGGACCCAGGGGATGGATGGGGGCGGTCACCCCCAAGTTTGGAAAACTTCCATAATTATAGCACTAATAGTTCCAATCCAAATATTTCAAAATTATATAGATTTGACCCTTCAAAAACATTTTTTCTTAAATCCAAATTAAAATCCAGCGTTTGTACCTGTTTAGAGATAGGTCAAGATTCATGTACAACGAATAGAAATTCAGTGAAATGAATAGAAACACCGAAAATGATGATTTTTCCCGAGGAAATTAATTATGGGTATTGCTCCTTTTTTACACCATGTACAAAATGGAAAAATTGACTTAAAACTTAAAACTTCTTGGTGCTACAAATCTCATTACTAGCCAGGCCTCTTTTAACTATTATTCACAAAGAGGCAGAGACTCCTCTCGGCAATTTAGCAGCAATCCCTATTCCCTAGTGGGCAAGTGGGAGATGTTGGATTTTTGGGTCGGGTTTCGACCCAAATTGGATGCTTATGGGTAGTTTAACCCGATAGTTATAATCAACGAATTAGAACAACAGGAAGGAGACAATGAAGAAGAAGTACCAGTAGATTATCAAATTCGTTCAAAGGGTCACACCTATTAGATGGTGTTTTTTCATTGGATGGTGACTCTTAGTTGGTGACTAATGGGTGTGTATAACTAAACCCATTGATTAGTTAACGAGAACAACGTATGCAATTTCAAAACACTCTCTCTCCCTCTCTCTCTCTCTCATCTTTCATACAGCAATTGTGTGGGAAGGTTATTGTGCTGTGAATTAAGGTGTTGTTCAATCATTGTAATACACGAAACCGTGAGTATTAAAGTGTACGTAATTCATTCATCGATTGTTCAAAAAGTAAAATATAATCAGGTATGTTTTCTTGTATTATTTCAATATGAAGTTATTCTAACAGAATTGAAGAAACGGGTGAATAAATATATTGAATTTCTGAAGTGAAAGAGTGATCGAAACCTGAAGTGGAAATGAACCCATTTGGCTTACACCTAGCTGCAGCTACTTGCTTGCTCTCAACAGCTCTCAGCCCATTGTATTGAACCACAGAAGCTCCATTGGTACCCGATTCTTTGGTCTTGAAAACCAAACCAGAAGAGCAAGGTCCAGCAATGCCTGACATTCTCTCTGAGTCCTCTCTCTTCTCTCTCCTTCTCTAGCTCCAAAACAAGACT
>JAOTRH010000008.1:12725562-12744734 GCA_034768845.1 Heliamphora exappendiculata | reverse complement strand
TTATTATTCCTGTTATTTCATTCTCTGTAAATTTCAATTTATTGTAAATTGTTAAAAGTTTAATAAAGATGTATTTTCTGGATCCCCGAGCATGTATTTTATGTCGGCGTTGAAAATTCTCCCAACATATATATATATATTCAAAATATATATGTGATTGTAATTTTAGATTATATATTTTTGGTGTATTTCTATATAAATATTTATTTATTTTTGTAAGAAACAAATATGGTACTTGTATAAGAACTGCATATCTAAATCTATATCTATTGAATTTCACATCTACCTCTAAATCTATTAATGGTATTTTATATTTATTAATTTATTTATGAACAATTAGTGTAAAATGATTGTGTTTGATGATCAAATTTTGGTATTACGTGTTAAGTTATTTATTTATTTATTTTACATGTTTTATTTGATGTATAGTTATATAAATACCAAAACATAAGATAACTTCAGGATTTATATTTGTCTTATATGTCTTTGGGTTGGTGTCATTGAAAATTATATATATATTAAGTTTTAGAAATTGTAGTTTGCTTCTCCTTCTCATTTTGCTAGGTCATTTTACACACACAAAAAAAGGGGTAGGGCACTGGTAATATATATGGTAAAATGGGTATAATTTTTATTGTATATTAATACGTGGTATGATGAATTTTTAATCTCATGATATAACCAAACATGAGAATTAACAAAAAAATAAAAAAAGGCTAAGCAATCCAATGATAATGTTGTCCCGGGCTTACTAAGGATGGGAGTGTTAATCCATTTTAATCCTATTTTTTAGAACAAACTTACCCTATATGGAGCTGTGGGGAGGAAATCCTCCCCTGACAGCAAAATCTGTCAGGAGTCACCTTACTGTCCCCTTCCATCCCATTCTTGCAGGATGGGACAGCTAGCTTTCTTTTTAATTTTTTCTCTTTTCTCTCTAGAGATCTCTCTCTACATATACCCTCTTCTCGGTACAGGAGGGGGATACACATTTTTAAAACTCAAGTTTTTACGTTTTTTTTTTTTTAGAACTAATTTGGGTATTGGAAACCTTCTCTTCGATTTTTGTCCAGAGATTTGTTTTACAGAAATTAAATAGATGTAACACGCCAAGAACTAGCGATTATTTTTTTCGTTCAGACAAATCATTCAGTTCACCAAAATAATATAAGTTATAGGGCATCCGTACAAGACCTATATGGAGGGAGGACAACGAAAAAGTTAAAAAAAAAAAATTTAAAAAAAGTTTAAAAGCTTGACTTTAATCTAAAATCAAACCAGACGTCCTATTCGTTTGTATGATGCACTCGTTTTGGGATAAGTATTGAGATTTTGATTATTTTTTATTTGTTTATTAGATTTTTTATTTTTTCAACTTTAATTAGAAAAGTAAAAAATCTATTAAAAAAATAAAAAATTTACTAAAAAAAATAAGAAAAATAAAATTAGTTTATTGGATTATTTTGACTTATTTTTGGTTATTCTATTTTTTTATATTTTGACCAAAAAGCTCTATAGTAAAAAAAGCTCTATCGTGTTTTTTTGTGACAATTTTTTATTTGTTATATAATTTTTTGTCGCTAAATATATGACAGAAAAATAGAGTTGGCGCCCAAAAAATTAGTCACAATAATTTTAACAACAACGAAACTGTTATAACTAAAAAGTGATTATTAATAGTAACATTTTTTACCTGTCACTAATTCTCATTAAACCAACCTTTTTGTGGCAATATAAATTGTTGTCACGTATCATTGTATTTTTTTGATAATTTCTTATTTTTCACGTTAATTTAGTTGCTAAATGCGGCAAAAATAGATTTGACGCAAAAAAGTTTTAGTGACAACAAATTTAGCAACAACGAACTAATTGTGACTAAAAACTGATTATTAGTAATGAGATTTTTTTACTCATCACTAAATTTCATTAAACACCAACTTTTTATGATTATGCAAATTTTTGTCACAAAATGCATCATTGTATTTATAATTAACATTTAGTTTTTTACTAAATTTTATTCAATCAAATATTTCATTATGCAACAGTGACAAGTAATTATAATTCTCACATAAAAATATGCATCACAACTTAACTAGTTGTCTACTTTAAATTATTTGTTTAATTAAAAAATATCTATAATTTAAAAAATGGATCAAAACAAATAGTCTTTTTAGAACGAATTTTGGAAATACATTTTTAAAATATATTTGGTTTTTATTATTTACAAAATTGACTTTATCTTTTTAATATTTTAAAAATAATTTATATTATAATTTAACGTACTTTATTAGCCAATATCACATCATTCATCTCGAATATTTGTCAATAGTTAAATTATACCAAATAAAGATTTAAAGTAAATTCGATTAAAAATTTTGCTCTAAAAAATAAACAGAATATACCGAAACTGTATTTCAAAGAAATTGCCCCTTATTTAGTAGATTTAGTTAAATAATTAATATAAATTATTTTCTTTAGCTGTGAATTATATTTCTTTAGTTGATTGATATTCAATATAATTATTTATTACTGAATTATTCACTATAATTATTTATATATTTTTGTGATAAATGACTTGAATATATATACACTCAAATTTATAATCTTCTATCAATATATTCTATAATACAAAAATAAAAAGAACGAACTTAAGGTATAAAACAAGAGCATATAAGTTGGTTAACCGCCGAGCACATTTAAAGAAGTGAATGTCTTAGACGGCTAATCTTAACATCTTATTCGTATCTATTTAAGATAATTGCAATTGATTTCTCATCATATGAAAAAAAATTTAATATAATAATATTTAATTATATAAAATAGATTTTCTTTTTTAATTATTAGTGACAAGAATTGTTGTCACTAAAAAAATTGATGACTATTTATTGTCACTAAAAAAATTATATTTCTAATGTTAAAATCCTATTTTTAGTGATGATTAGTATTTATAGTGACGATATTTGTGTACATTTAGTGACAATTCCCCTTTCGTCACAAATATTATACATTTTTTGTAACAAGATTAATAAGTTGTCGCAATATACTTTTAGCTACGAATTTTTAATGACAACTATGTGTCAACTTATTTACTGTCACTAAAGACTTTTAGTGATAAATAATAATTATTTTATAACAATTTTTAATTGTCACTATTAGTCAGTTTTCTTGTAGTTAGGAATATCACATCTTTTACTCACTACTTTAGGGTTAAACAAGCCACTTGATTGTGAATTCAATGGAGAGGCCTTCCAATATAGCCAAAGGCTGCTGGTCTCCTTGAATATCACTGAACACTAGAAGCAGCCCAAATACAAATCCATTTTTGTTTTAGGAATATTTTTTTTAGATAACAGGTAAAGGAGCTCCTTATTGAGCAGAATACATTATGAATGTAAAATTTTGATGTATTGAGATATTTTAGGACATTATGGATTTGTTTTAATATTGTTGATAAAAAGTAATAAAATTTCCCCTGTTTGTAAATGTTACATATATTTTTTAAAAGCATATTTTTTGAATGAATGTTTGAGTTTGATACAAGTGCTTGAATTTGAGCACTGCTTGTTAAAAACTTAAATCTTATAAAGGTAAATCTTAACTTGAGTTGACACTGAGTAGTGGAGTAGCATGATTGGTGGAGTAGAGAGTTCCAACATACTTGGATGCTTTTTTTCTCATAATGGTGCCTATTTTTATTTTCTTATTAAATGTATCAAAATTTCATTTTAATAATGTGGTAATATATTTTGTAATTGGTGTTTGAATATTTGTGATGTGTAAAAAATATATATTTATTTTGTATGATGCAATGAGTCCTCTATTAGAATAAAGTCGGAATTTTATTTAAAATTTCTTCCTTGATTACTTATCTAATTGGTAAATTTTTCTTACAGAATATTTAAATATTTTGGCCTTTAATATTAGATATGAATTAATGGGTGTTGTTGTATAAATATTTAGGTATTTTTTGTTACTTACAAATTATTGTTAAAAACAATAGTTATTTGCAATGAGTTTCCGTCGCAAATAACTATTTTTTAAAATATATGTAGGTGTATTTCCGACGGCCTGTTACCTAAGCAAAAGTTCTCTTTCTATAGTAGCAAATAATATTTTTTTTGCAACCTCAAATATGCTGTCACAAAACAGTTCATTTTTTCCTGAGTATTTACGACAGCATTTGGCAGTTGCAAAAAGTTCAAATTGCTGTCGCAAAATTTTGCGACAGGGTATTGCCGTCGCCAAAAGTATTTGCGGAACCCAATAGTAGCGATCCTACCTTTGCCGTTGCAATACCGACGCAAATACTCTTTGCGACGGAAAATATTGCATTTGTGACGGCAATAGCAGTCGCAAAAAATCTTTTTCCTAGTAGTTAATGCCTATAACTGTTTTTGCTGTGTGTAATAAACACGCGAGACACTTTTTATTTACCTGTAAAACTATATAAAAAAAAACTTTAATCAAATTTTAAAACTAATAATTCAAATTAATTTACAGTATAACCTATAGTACAATACATAGTTTATTCTGAGCTAGCTATTAGTTTTGAATTCAAGAAAAATTCTTGACAACTTTCCTGGTTAAATAGCTTGTCCTTCGGTTACGACTTTTTGGATTGAGAGAAGGAAGGGATGGGGTACTACTTTTAGTTATAAATTATAATTTTTTTTTAAATATATACAATTTCTGTTACGAGTTATAACTATTTTTATTTATTTTAGTTACAAGTTACAATTTTTACTAAATATTTAACATTTTTACTACAAATTATAATTTATAAACTACTAGTTTTAACAATATCAAGCATTCTTACAGAATACTTACAATTTACAAAAAAAGAAAATTACTTAAAATTATGAGAGGTCATATTTAAAGAACTGTTTTATCGGTCTTACTATAAATTTTTATTAAAACATGTACTTTATGCGTGCAATGACTAACTTATCACAAGATAGAAACTAAATCGATTAATTCAAATACCACATTAAAATTTTAATATTTTGCACCAAAAAAAAGGAGAGTAGGAAAAAAGAGAGAAAATGTTTTTCGTTCTTTGAAATAAATCCGATACCGTTGCAAAAAGTGAGTTTTCACGCCAAGTTATGGGAAAAACATATATATATATATATATATCAATTTGCTTCCCCACCTTTCTCACCACATTATATGTTTTTCATGGATTCACAATTATGTTTGTGCTCAATTCACTACCTATGCTTAATTCACTACTTTGTATTTGGATAAATTTTTTTTTTATAAATTTTTTCATCTTAAGTGAATTTTTTTTAGTATTAACGCAATAAGTATACTTTTTAGAATTCTTTCGTCATTAGAAAACAAAATAAAATAAAATTTTTTAATCAAAACTTAAAACAAATTCATAGAAGAAAAAAAAAAAAAGTCAACTTAAGTACAATTTTTGATTTTTTTTTTTTAATTTTTTCTCATTAATAAGCTTTTTTTCAAATTTAGCCCTAACGGATATACTTTTTAAAATTTTCTCATTACAAAATACCAAAAAAGTAAAAAATTTAGGCTCCATTCATTTCAACGTAAAATATTTTCTGATAAAATATTTTACATATTCTTCACTGTTCGTTTAACAAAAAATATGTAAAATAATTTTTTTAAGTAAAATATTTTGCACCATAAGATGAAAATAATTTTCTTTTTAATAAATTGATAAGTTATTTTTCGTTTTTTAATAAAAGTATCTTGAATCTAATTCTTTTGAAATTTGTAGTTTTTTTTTGTCGATTTCTCAAATGAAGATCCAACGGGGATTGGGGCTATTGTTTGGAATAGCTTTTTTATATGCATTTTTTTCATCTTTAATGATTTTCTTACGTTAGTTCAAATAATTATACATTTTAGATTTCTCTTATTATGAAAAATTAAAGGGCTAATTAGCTTAGAGTCATATTTTGACAACTTATTTGAGGACATATTTCATACTCTGAATTGTTATTCCACGATATCCTTTTAATAATTTTTGAAACTTTTATATCCTCAAAATCTTCTCTATGGAATTTGATAACATTTAATGTTTGGCTAATTTTATTTCCAACGTTATACAACATGTTAAGGAATATTTATAAAAACTTTATCATTCTATTTAATTTTATTTTTAAGATATTTCATAATTATATGTTTGTTTCAGTATGTTATGGTAATATAATATAACTGAAAACGAAATATTTTATATGGCAGGTTGAATGCCGAATTTATGATAATAAATGATCTTAAATTGATTGGATCATATTGTATTACATTCTCAGTCAAAACTATTTTTATTACACAGATTTCGAAAATATATTGTATTATACCGTTCCATTATACAAATTTTCGGGTTACAAGTTCTGAAGCAAAACTATTTGTAAAAAATATCAAATATTGCTTATACGAAGGTCTATATATTGTAGAAAATAGCATTTTATGAAATAATCGTTTCGTAAATTTATTTACATTATAAACTATCTATTTTTGTTAGTCATATTGTATTCTTATTTGCATTATAAATTCTATATTTTGTACTTCAAATGATTGGTAGAGAGTTAAATTGCAACAATGTAGAAAAGAAAAAAATTTTAAGTCAAAAATAGAAAAAAAAAATTTATCGAAAATGAGAATATTAATAAAGTTATTCTGTTTCATAAAATACAACTTTTAATATATGTAAATATACTGACAACTTGTGAGAATATAAAAACGTGGTAATACAACTTGTTTAGAAGTAAAAATATGTTAACATGATAAAATAAGTAAGATTAAAAGTAAAAATATATTAGCATGATACAACAAATTGTTATATACAGAATGAATATATGTTCATATTTTCTCATATAACAACAACTTGTGAGAATATGATAAGATAACTTACTCAGAAGTGAGAATATGTTAACATGATAAAATAAATTGTGATAGACAGAATGAATATATGTTCATATTTTCTCATATAAGCAAGATTTGATGTTTTTTAAAAATAGATTCGTTCTATAAATTATAACTCGAAAATTTGTGTAATAGAACAGTGTAATACAATATATTTTCAAAATCTGTATAATAAAAATAGTTTTGGTTGAGAATGTAATACAATATGATCCCATCTATTTAAAATTCTTTATTACTATAAATTCGTACTTAACCTGTCATATAAAACATTCCGTTTTCAGTTATATTATATTACCATAATATGCTGGAACAAACATAAAATCATGAGATATCCGAAAACTTGAATTAAATGAAATGAAATGATAAAATCTCCATAAATATTCCTTAGCATGTGTTATAACGTTAGAAATAAAATCAGTCGAGTATTAAATGATATCAAATTTCATAAAAAATATTTTAAAGGTATATAAAAGTCTCAAAAATTATTAAAAGGACATCGTGGGATAAAAGTTTGGAGTATGAGATCTATCCTAAATTAAGTTGCAAAAATAGGACCCTAAATTAAATCACCCAAAACTTTAAAATGTAAAAAAATGACTAATTTTTTTTTATAAAAAAACTCATATAAGATGAAAAAAAAGCCTAAAAAAGCCACTTTAAAACATTTTAAAGGGTTTTTTTGTCTTTAAGGAAATTGTTTTCCGTTAGCACAAATTATGATATACTTTTTAAAATTTTCTCGAGAAATCAAAAAAAGTGAAAACAAATAACCAAATTTTTTGAAAAAAAACTCATATCAGACGAAAAAAATCTTTAAAAAGTTTTTAAAACTTTTTCATCTTTAGTGAACCTTTTTTTTTGTTAGTTCAAATAATTATATACTTTTTAAACTTATCTTGTTACGAAAACCAGAAAAGTAAAAATAAATAACTAATTTTTTTTATAAAAAAACTCAAAAGACGAAAAAAGTCTTTAAAAGGTTTTTTAAGGCTTTGTTCGTCTTTAGTAAACTTTTTTTGTGTTAATTCAGACAATGATATTTTTTAAACTTCTCTCGTTATAAGAAATCGAAAAATTAAAAATAAATGGCTAATTTTTTTATTAAAAAAAACTCATATAAGACGAAAAATGTTTTAAAAAAGCTTTTAAGATTTTTTTATGTCTTTAGTGAACTTTTTTTTGCATTAGTTTAAATAATTATACTTTTTAAACTTCTCTCGTTACGAGAAATCAAAAAATTAAAAATAAATAACCAAATTTTTTTTAAAAAAAAGCTTATATAAGACGAAAAAAGCCTTAAATAATATTTTTAAGGTTTTTTTTGTTTTTAGTAAATTTTTTTACGTTAATTCAAATAATGATACTTTTTAAACTTTTCTTTATAACTCTAGACAAAACGACATATAGTTTTATATTTATTTTATAATAATAAATCAAAAATATAAAAAAATTGGACAAAAAATAAAACAAATAAAAATAAACAAAAAAAAGTTATAGCAAAATTACATGAAAAGCTATCTCAAACAGTAACGAAGCTCCGAGATATCTCGGACCAAATTTAACTATTTTTCATAACTTTATTGTGAAAAACATCTTATTTTAATTTAATAATAAAGAACTTAATTTTGAAAATATTTTTCATGTATCAGCCGAACACTAAAAAATAAAAACAGTAAAATAACTTTTTTACAAAATTATTTTACTTTAAAAATATTTTTTTTTAAAAATATTTTACATTGAAATGAATGAACCATTAAATAAAAATATAAAAACATTTTTAGAAAAAATAAAAAAAAAAATCTGAAAAAAACTACTAAACTTTTTAGTCCAAACATAGGCTAAGCATCCCATGAATTTTATGGACAAAAAAAAACTCAAATGCAAATTAGAGCGTTAATTGATCAAAATTAAATTGTTAAATGCATAATTCATAAATTTTAAAACTCAAGTATTTAATAGGCATTAATTAATAGCCCCTGTTTTTTGTAATTTCTTTAACATTCCATTATCACTTCAATTAGGCAATTACCAACTTAAAGGAGGAGCTATGATGAGTTAAGTTTCCTATAAATGATATATCCTCTCCCAACTAAATGCATCACCAATGCATTAATTATATGCATCATTTGTTTTTTTATTATTCGGTGTTTGGATTAGTGTATGCACATCTCGACTTATTTTGAAATGCCACTGAATCTTCAATAATTCAAAAAATATTTAAACTGATTACCATTTAAGAGTAAACCTAAAATTGAACCAAGTGATAGTAAATGACTATGTATGAAATTTAATTGGCTATGAAGAGTCCATCTTATTATCTAGACTAGTTAGTTTCATTAAAATAAAATAAAATAAAAGTAATGTTATGACGATTATTTATTTATATTATATTTCATTTATTATGATTGCATTTGTTTATTAAATTTTGTCACTTATATTTGTATCCAATACAGTTGTGATAAATGAGATAATTTAATATAATTGATAGAAATTTATCCAATTGTTCATATGAGATTCGTTTCCACGAAAGATGTAATAATTTAATATAACAGAAATATTTACCTCATATAATATTTTATTAATTGATATAAATTAAATTTTAATTTCATTTGAAACTTGAATTAGATTATAAGAATAATAAGAAAAAGTAAATAAAAAGTATTTTTCCAAAAAATTAAATATAGAATAATACGTATTTGGTATTTTTTGCTATAGACAGTACAAGCAAAGAAACCCACTATAGACAGGTATTTCGAACGCTACAAAATTAAATAACTAACGTATTAATTTAGCTTTAAAATTATTTGTACTTATTTGTACGTATATTAGATATTCATAACTATGTTTGGAATAAATTTTTTTGGTCTACTTCTTTTTACGTTTTGAGAAAATTATGTTTTTTTTTATATCAGATTTTATATTTTTAAAACTTTCCTTGTCACAAAAAACAAAAAAGTTTCAAAAAAAAAAAAAGAGTTCGAGAAAGTTTTTAAAAGCTACTTAACGCTGAAATGCGATTTTTCTCCCTTAAAAACTTCTGTATTATTGTTTTTAAAAAATATTATTTTTAGATTTTTTTGTAATGAGAGAAGTTAAAGAAAGCCAAACAAAGGAAAAAAAAAAGAAAATATAAAGAAATTTTAAAAAATCTTTTATAGTAATTTGACTTATTAGTTTTAGTTGATCAATTATTTTTTTTCTTTTCTAAAAAAATATTTTTTTGGTCTAAAAACTTTTACTTATCAAGTTTGTCTCAAGGAGGTAAATCAAAGAAAAATTAAATAAAAATAAAAAAATTACTAAATGTAAATTAATTAATATAAAGGTCTCATTTGGTAAATTGACTTAGATTTGGATGTTTTACTTTAAATAATTTTAAATCAAAAAGTAAAAAAGTAAATTTAATGTCATCTTAACATGACTTAAAGAGTAAAGTTTGTTTGGCTTAAAGTGATTTTAAGTTAAATAAATAATAAGATAATAAATTATAATTAAAAGTGACTTTACATTGGTTTAAGTCAAATAAATATTATTATACAAAATTATAGATTTTTCACTCTTAATTTTATATTTAATATTAACGTTGTTGTGATAGATTTTGACGAAGCGTAATTATTGGATGCTTCCGGAGTACTATGTGATAATTTCATGCGGTATTTCTACTTAATATAGTTATCACAAATTTTATAGTAGAGATATAATAATTCAATTTTGATAGGTTGTTAGAAAATAAGAAGTGATACATACAATGTGAATACTTAATAATGTACTATCATTTCAACGATTATTTATATTTTTTAAAAATGTGTAGAAAAATTTAATTAATAAGTAAAAACTAAAAAGATAAAATTTATTTAATCAAAAATAATAATAATGTAAGTTAATTAATTATGTTAAAAAATTAAAATTTTAAGTCAAAGAGAATAATGGCATTTAAAACCTCAAGTCAGACAAGGCCGAATTTAGAAACCATGAAGGGCCAATCCAGAAAACTGAAAAGGCGGTCCAGTACCTAACCGTGGATCTGGATGTAATATTGGTTCGGCTCGGCACTCTTTTGGTCCCAGTTGGGCCCGGTTCAAGCCCATAAGGCTCCAGTTAAAATTTAGGCCAAGCTGGATCGGACATTTTAGGAGGAGTAGGCCCGGAACCTAGGGGTATGCGAGCTCGACCTTAGGCCTAGGACTGCTCGAACATTTTCAAAGAAAATTTGATTTTTATATTATTTTTAAAATTGCTTTTAAGTGTTTTTTTATATTTTAGTTTATAAATTAAATTATAATAATAATTATTATTTTTAATTGTTTCTCCATATAATAATTTTAAAATAATAATATTTATAATTTAATAAACAATAATTTATTGTAAGTGTATTATAAACTCAATTTTATATATAATGGTTTATTATAAATTTATTTTTATAAACTAACTTATAATTTAATTATATATATATATATAATGGTACTTGTAATTTAATATATATAATGGTACATATATAAGTTTGTATAATTGTAATATAAACTCACATATAATTTAAAATACAGTAGTACTTACAATTTAATATATAATGGATCATTATAAGTTTTTTTATAAACTAACTTAAATTTAGTAATAATGGTAATATTGATGTTGTTTTTAAGAGTGTACACGGTTCGATTTGGACTGATTTTAAAACCAAGAATCAAACCAATTTTTATAGTTTTAATAATTTTAGGATTAAACCAAATTATGTAATTTTTTCAACCAAATCAAACCGAACCTATTATTTGACGATTCGGTCCTGGTTCTAAACTACGATTCTACTAATATACAATACTTCAAATTACGATTCGATCCTAGTTCTAAACTACGATTTTACAATAGTTTTTTAAAAATTTTGTGAAAATAGTTATACTTTTAGATTCGTTTTATCATGATGAGTCAAAAAAATAAAAAAATTTATCCTAAAAAATCAAAAAAATTTATAAAAAACTGAAAAAACACCAAAAAAAAAGCAATTAAAAAAGTTATCCCAAACAATAAGGAATAACATATATTCAACACTAGTATTGGCCAAATATTAAAGTCATGTTTATTTTGAAAAATAAAAAAAATAAGAGATAAATAATTTTTTCACTAACTATCCATTTACTAACTATCACCCCTCTCCCATCCTCATTGATTTATCTAAAGATAAAGGGAGGGACTAATAATTCAATCCTGATTTTTAATCCATCAATACAAACTTGAAAAATAAATTTATTTAAACTAACAATTTAATTCAAAGTTCTAATCCCCAATACAAACATAACCTAAAGGGACATAGCATGAACTTAATTGATTAAAAACACCACAAACATTATATTCTCTACCCATTAAAGATTTTTACTAAATACAGATATTAGTTCGTAGATATAACACAAACTCAAACACCATAAACATGATATTATCTACCCATTAAAGATTTTTACTAAATACAGATATTGATTCATAGATATAACACAAACCACTCCCATATGGTGTATTTTACATATGTGCAATCCACCACACATAGTGTATCTCATATATGTAGAACTCATATCATATGTAAGTGGTCTGTATCCATTTGTATTGCTCCTTTTCGGCATGTAAAATTATTTATTTTTTTGTTTTCAAATATTTTTTGGAGTAGATAACCTCAAGTGGAAGATTGATGGGTCTAAATTTAATGGGTTCAACGATGGATGTAAACTAGGTTGTTCTAACTTGGGATCCATCGGGAGCAGCTTATTATAGAATTGTGGTTGGGCTTATTGGTGAGTTCATACGAAAAATTGTATAAATCGAATGATACCGTTTAATTTTGATTAATTTTGATTTAATATAAATCAATTTGCATCGATTTGAAAGAAGAAGAAAATTAATATTCAATTCGAAAGCACTTCAATAAATATTAAACCGGAATAAACTAAAACTGACTACTTTATATAGATACATTTCTCTCGCATACATGAAATGAAGCACACACACTTGACTGTCCACTAAGGGAGATCAAAAACTCGATCATCCGTTCAATCAAAACCGATCAAAAAATACGATATATGGTTGGATTTTCTACTAACCTCGGTCAAAAGTGGATTGAAGGGTTCAGAAGATATGGGCGATCGATATCGGATGGCTATTCTTTTCACCCAAACACATCGAATCAAATGGCGAGTTGATGTCAAACCCGAGCCGAATCAACCTGTGCTCTCCAATGTCGTCGACATTTTGGCAAAAACACCAAATTTACAACACAAATAAAAATCATCTTCACCTTCTTATCAAAGTTCATTATTGCTCCATTTATGTTTTAACTTTCAAAGTATAAACATTCAGGGCCAATAATAATATACAAATGCAACAAGGGGCGCGCGCACACACAATTAAAAAAAGATGAAAAAAAGAAAAGAAAGTAAATACTTAAATATAACTTCTTTTTAGTGACAAACCGGACAGAGCATCAACCCATTCTCATTACACTCCGAGCACCTCTCTTTCTTATCCCCGACTACCACCCTGCAACTCCCTCCACACTCCAAACACGGCACAAACCTCGCCCCTCCGCACCCCGCGCACGTCTGCCTCCCCGCCCCTCTCCTCTCCACTCGCGCCCAACCCATCATCCTCCCGAGTCGACCCGTCTCGTTCAGTCCCACCACCTCCTCCGCCCCTCCCACGTACCTCCTCTTCACGAACAGCCTCGGCACGCTAACCCCTTCCCCCACCATCTCCCTCAACTCCCTCAAGAACTCCCCGTGCAGCGCCACGTCCCGCTCCTCGAACACCAGCCGGTGGCTCTCCAGAATCGTCCTCACTCTGTTCGAGTCCTCGTACGTCCGCCGCACGCCGCCCAGCGACGTCGTGTACAGCACCACCGAGTCCGACCCTCCCGGCGGACACTTCTCCGGGTAGTCCCTCAGTGGGTCCCACTTCACCGGCGGCGCTTTTCCTTCTCTTTCTCGCTCCAATCTGTCTCTCATTACGAAGATGTTCTCTTTCACCGGCTTGTATCCACCGCCGGAGTTCTCGTTCGGTGGCACAAACTCCCGCTTAACTGGTTCGTTTTTCTTGAACTCGGTCTTCACCCGTTCGTTGCCCTTCTTCTTCAACTCGGTCCGAGTCGACTCGGATTTTATCAACTCACTGGATTTGGAGGTGAGCTTCGCGTCGAGTTCTTCGAGCGTGTGAAAGGAGGATAAGCTCTTTTGTGGGGATTGTAACGCCGGTTTCTTCTCGGCGGCGGCGGCTTCGGCTTTGCTATCTTGCGCCGGTGGCCGAAGTAGGGGGACGGCGATAGGATTCGGTGGGGGAGGTGTAGGGTTGGTTAGCGTGGGCTTGAGGTCCTCCAAGGCCTTGCTTACCTCGTCCCACGAGTGAGGCTCGTCGGACTCGAGCTTGTTCAGCTTATCGAGAATCGGGTCCGGCACGTGCGTGGGTTTTTCTGGGTGTTGCTCCTGTGTACCGTCCACCATGAGCCATGGCTCTTGAATGGCGTTGATGTCGAAGACCGCGAAACTTGACGGCGGCGGGCGATATACATCGACGGTTGTTGCCTCGATTCGTTTTGAGGAGGCGCACCCCATTTTGTTAGGAATAGGATGCACACACCCAAGTTCTATTTTTGCTGATACTAGGAGAAAAGTACGGCTTTTTAAAAAATGGATCAGTTCGGTTGGCGGCTCGCACGTGGGAGGGGTCGACCATTATATGTGTGGTGAACGTTGATTATGGATTGGAAGGGTTGGTTTTATGATCTTTAAATGAATTTGGGACTTTGTTCTGTCAGCCTCAAGACGGATTTGTGGTCTTGGTTTGTGCAAGTGGTAGTGGGGCTTCTTTTGTTTCTACATCTAAGAAATGGCCAGAATTTGATCTCATGGATATTAGAGTGCCACGTGGCATTTTGTGATGGTACGAGTGGGTCCATCCCTGATAAACATTATGTTGGTCAAATTATAAGCTAATCTTATCCCTTTGTACTTTTAATAAATAAAAGTATTTAAATTATGTTAAGTAGCAAATAAAATTTTTTTTTATCTAATGCGTAAAGAAAAAATAAATTAATATTATTTTATTCAAATTACTTTTTTAATATTATCAAAAGAAAACACTGCATAAATAATTTTACTTTGTGTTTTGGGAGGGACTATCAAATAATTTATCCTCCTATTGTAAAAATAATTGAGAAAATTATTTGGTAATTTCGACATAATTAATAGAAGGAATATAAAGAATAAGTAATACATAAAAGGGATCAAATCTAAAATGGATTGAATCCAAAATTACAACTTGAACATATTCAGAATGGTTTAATAATTAATCATGATCGAAAGGAATCAAAATCTGTAGGAGAATGGATTGAATCCCAAGAATGGTGGAGCTAAGCTCTTGTCGACCTCAGCACCACGAGCTAGCTAGAAGATAAATTGCAGAATATATAATAATAAAAATTATAAAATTATTTATAACTATTAGATAAGAAAAAAATTTATTAAAATCGTAATATCAAATGATATAGTTATAATAAGATCATAAAAAAAACTATTATTAATTCAATATCTACCGAATTATTATAAAATGTGAAATTAATAATATATGAAGACAAAGTTTAAGGCAGTAGGCCCATATAATTTTGATTTTTCTAATTTCGTCCCCCCCTTGTCTCGAGTAATAAACAAGGCAGTGATGCAAAAAATCCAATTGCACTATTAGTATCACGTGATCGGAAATACAGTTTAGATTTTTTATTCTTTTTTTTTTTTCTCCTTCTTCTCAAGTTTTTTTTATAGATGAAATGAAATCTGATTTTGCAATATTAATATTTAATTAATTTAATTTTTTATAAAAATAATTCTCAATTATTTCTGTAGTACAAATTGATTGAAATGAATCCAATTTTCATAATTTTTTGAAATGAATCCAATTTTCATATTTAATATCATGTGGATAGTGATACTGCTACATCAGATTTTGGATAAGTATATGAATTAAAACTCAAATACTGATTAGGAACACAGCAAATGCATGGGCCCAAACTTCGTTGTTTGGATGCAGAGGATTATTCCTTCCTAGTTTTTGTGGTGATGGGACTTAATTACTTTTAAATTAATAAATTAATTTTGTCTTAAAAAATTGATCATGGGAGAAAATATTAAGTGAAATTTATCACCAAGTACAGAAAATTTACATAAATGTTTAATTTTGATAAGTTATTCCTAATCTCTACCATTCAATCATATCTTCTAGATTGCATATAATTTTTTTGACCTTGAGCAACTTTATTGAGTGCTTGTGGCACGGTCATATTGGCATGAACCGTAAATTGAAGAAAAAATTTCATTAATTATGAGTCAAACTTTAATCACTGTCCTAATTTTGTATATTGCTTAATATAATTTTACGTGTATTATTATATAATTTTTCATCTTTATAAAAAAATAAAGATACACTGTTTGAACATGGTATCAGAGCGGGATCGGTGAAATCCTCTCATTACCAATTCGATCCTTACCTGTTCGATTTAAACCCTAGCCTCTGTCCACCTCGCCACCGACGACGCCGAACCCAGACCTCAACACCGCCCTCCGACGCCGGCGTCGCCATCTCCCTCCGCGGCAAGCCGACCACCATCTTCGCCATCTTACCAGGCGACATATCACCACTGCCGCTGCTGCCGCGCACCATTCCGGCACCGCCCCTGCGCCCTTCTCTCTTCCACGCAACCACCTCCGTGTCGGCGCGCCGCTCCGATGACCTCCATAGCCACTGGAAAGCCTCCTTTTTCATCGGTGGCACCCACTCCGCTCCCATCTGCTTTTCCCCCCTATTTTTTCCTTGACGAACAGGCCCCCTAGAACCTGTCCCCTTTCTTTTTTACCCAAATCGAACCTGGTTTCGAACCGAATCTGGTTCAGAACCGAACCTGGCTCCAAATCGCATCTAGCTCCCAACCGAACTTGTTCCCAAACCTAACTTGATTCTAAACCTAATCTGGTTTCGAACCGAACCTGATCCAGAACTGAACCTATTCCCAACTTGTTTTTTATCCTGAACCGCTCATTGACAAGACGAAAGGACAACCAAAGAAGCCATGGTGAATCCGACTGATGGTGGTACTTCCACAGACTCCATCCTTGAAGATTTGACATCAAGAATGACGACTGTGTTGACTAATAATCAAACCCACCAACCGACTTATGATGCTTCCACTGCACAAATCGGCATTAAGTTGGATGCCACCAACTATGCCCTCTAGTCCCAAGTTGTTGAGATGTATATCTCGGACAAAGACAAATTGGGATACATCAATGGTGACTTTCCACAACCTGAACCTACAGATCTGACTTTCCAAAGATGGCGAACTGAGAATGCAATTGTCAAAGGGTGGCTGATCAACTCTATGGACCCGTCCCTAATTAGCAATTTCATTCGCTTTTCCACTGCAAAAATGGTATGGGATTCTATTACTACCACGTATTTTGATGGAACCGATACTTCACAAGTTTATGATCTAAAAAGACTGGTGACTAGAATGAGGCAAGCCGGGGGACCCATTGAAAAATATTACAATGATCTTCAAGGCTAGTGGAGAGAAATTGATTTTCGACGTCCTAACCCGATGACCTGTGCTACTGATGTACAAAAATATAATTCAATTCTACAAGAAGATAGAGTCTATATCTTTCTTGACGGATTGGATGATCGGTTGAACAAGATTCGAAGTGATGTGTTGCAGATACGACATTTTCCTATGGTAGAACAAGCTTATGCTCATGTTCGCCGAGAGGAGATTTGGCAGGCAGTGTTGCTAACTAGTACCGACACGACTGGAGTTGTTATGGCATCAAAAGGACTTAAGATCGGACAGCAACAACCACCCTCACTTCAGTTATCTAGAAATGGCTCTACCTCTACAGGTGGTGGGAAACCGAAGTCCAAGGCCAAGGTTCACTCGGATGACTTAGCTGTACCTAGTAAAACATAAGGATGATGTGTTCAGTGTGTTTCAATCATTCCCCAAGATGATTCAAACTCAATTTTTAGCAAAAATTAAAATCCTTCGATCAGATAATGGTGGTGAATATGTCAATAAGGAGTTTCAGAATTACTTTAAGACCCATGGTCTTCTACATGAAACGTCGTGTGCTCAAACACCCCAACAAAATGGAGTTGCCGAAAGGAAGAATTGTCTTATCTTGGAAACAGCTCATGCCCTATTGCTTGGGGCACATGTACCGAGTAGTTACTGGAATGATGCTATTGCCACTACCGTGTATTTGTTGAACCGTATGCCTTCAAAGGTGCTGGCGTATAAGACCCCATTGCAGGTTCTTTCTGAGCATGTCTCCTTGCCAACTATTTTGCTTCTCCCACCTCGAATCGTTGGTTGTGTTGCCTTCGTCCATCTCCAAAAGAATCAACGAACCAAGCTTAACCCGTGTGTCGTACGTTGTATTTTTTTGGAGTATGCTACGCACCAAAAGGGATATCGTTGCTATCACCTAGCCACAAAGCGCACTTATGTCACTATGGATGTCACCTTTTTAGAATTCGAGCCTTTCTTCTCCTCCTCGGTATCTAATTCACCCCTTCAGGAGGAGACTCGGGATGAAGATCTAAATTGGCAGCTTTGGCCATTTTTTGAAGACAACCACCCTGTACAAATGAAAGATGACAATGAGGCTATGGTTAGTGAAGAAAGAATAAATAATTCAGATAGTATTCAGGAAGCTGAACCCCACTCCTCAGTACCCGAAGGCCATTCTTCTCCTGAGAATATTCCTGAGGTAAGCTCTCCTATCACACCTACTAATGGTTTGGATAACTCTGCTGGTTATATTTTACCTTTCAGACAAAACCGTGGCAAGCCACCACATCAGTACTCTCCGAATTCTGAGGAAAGAAGATCAAGGTACCCGATTGCCAACTGTGTGTCAACTCAAAGATTATCAGAACCGCTCAAGGGTTTTGTGTATAAGGTGTCCGAACACCACGTTCCCAGCAAAGTAGAAGAAGCCTTGTTAGATCCCACGTGGTCTCAAGCCAAAAAAATAGAAATGGAGGCTCTAAAAAATAGTAAAGCATGGACTCTTGTTTCATTACTGAAAGGAAAGAAGACCGTGGGGTGAAAATGGGTTTTCTCCATTAAACACAAGGCAGATGGATCCATTGAACGGTACAAGGCGAGGCTTATGGCAAAGTGATACACACAAACATATGGCATAGACTACCAAGAAACCTTCTCACCTATGGCAAAGCTGAACACGGTCAGAGTCTTA
>JAOTRH010000008.1:12709515-12725462 GCA_034768845.1 Heliamphora exappendiculata | reverse complement strand
AAGTGATACGTCTCACTGCAAACTTGTCCTAATATCTTCACCACCTGCGTGATTAACAAGTGAGAAAATCCGGATGGCACTTCGCAATCCTCTATTTAATTTGTGGCATTCATCAATCAAAGCAACCATTAGTATGGAAACCTGCCTTTCAATGCTTTCTACCTGTGTTGAATGAAAATTAGGAGACTCGACAGACACTACCTCTTGGTTTTGTTAGGCTTCGTTTGGCTCATGGCTTAAAATCTCTTTTTAGTCTTTTCGTTTGAAGCCCAAAATAATAAAGAGTCAAAAGTGCCTCCGTACTGACAGTTTAAATAGCCAAAACATAACTTTTTACTTATTTAGTTTAAAGCCCAACAAAATGAATAGAGTATGACTTAAAGTTGAGTTGCCAATAGTGCACTAACTTTGTCTCATTCCCCCCTCAGCAAGGCACACAATAGTCTTTGATCCTCAGCGAAAGATAGAGCCCAAGACTAGGTCTTTGTTGCAATTACAGAACAGAAAATATAGCAAGGCAATCAAGACCTTTAAAATCTTTCTTGCAATGTTAGGAAGAAGTACAAAACTGAATCTTATTTCTTTTCCAATTTCAGTAAATCCAGATCAACCAATATCCTATATCTACAACACATTCCATATTCCATATTCCCAGGGGGGAAAAAATGGATAGAGGTAACCACAAAACTTCCTGCAAAAAGTTACCTCTTGAATCTCCTTGATCCTTGCTTCTTTTTGCTGCAAACATGACATAGCATAAGGATTGAACAAGTGAATTAATCCATCACAATGGTTTTGGATATTCCAAGATATATAGAGTAACACATTGGACGGGTGCATCCAAATAAATAACCTCCTGTCTGTTGGAAGTTGTACAGTTCTTGATGAATGCAAAAACAACAAGTACAATAGAAGAACTCGAGTACTCGACCTAAAAATAACCAATTACAGTTGGAAGTAACAACACACATAAATATATAAATTTGAAGGCAGTCTTGTCTTGCAGATCTAGCATCAGTCATACAGAACTGGAAAGTCGTTCTAAAAATACAAAAAAAAAAAGTTCCAGCATGTGTACAAGCACCCATCCTCTCCAGGCCCCCAACCCCGAACAAAAAAAGACAAAAATATAAATGGATGACGTTGACCCATTGACCTGCTGGAGAATGTGTAATAGAATGTAAACTTCAAGATGCAAAGAGGCATGAAGCAGACAGATTTGATATTGAAGCAACATGAGAAGGAAAGAAGTTATTTTATTCCCACACTTGAAAGCAAAACGCTTATCTGGACCACATCCATCACCAAATGATTGGGGAGAAGGGACTCAAAGTTAAACTAAACACAGTTGCTGCTTCAGTTGTCGGTTTTTGTCATAGCGAGATATTTTCATTGCAAAAGAAGTTAAAGAATAATGTCAGTTTGCTACAACGCATGATTTGCTAAGATTAATGATGACGTTTTTCCTATGTGCAAAGCCAATGAAACTTTCAGATGATCTTTCTGTGTTCCCTCATAAAAAGGTTAGGTAAAGGCTTTCTGCCAGCTCAAATTCTTAAACAGCTCTCCTCCTTGATCCGCTATTTGTGAACAACAAATCAAGATTGTAGATACTTATCCTAACATGCTAGCAGAAAGAGAGTTAAGCTACAAAGCTAGGATTCCATTGGGGAACTCGGTAGAAGCACTTTGCAGCTTATCATTTTGAGTGCAATCGTTGGACAAAAACAATTGAACACAAAATTCACCTCAACTCTCTAGGTCATAAGGAAACAAATTATCATCTGAGGCAAGAAACATTTTGAACTATTCACAAACATTTGAAAATAATTGTTTCCACAAAATATAAAGGATATAGTACAAAATAAACAAAACTAGGAAACAATTTCAGGAGAGGTCAAAATAGAAATAAACAAGGCATTCTAGCTCTACCTTGATTTAGCCTCTTCATTAATCCCAACGGAAACACCTTTCTCCCCTCTTCCAAAGGCAACCTCATCCATGCTTTGCCCACGCCGTCGATACCTGCCACCAGATGCTACAAATCCGGGACAAGGCCTGTAAGCCTTTATGGGCCACCAACCAAAGCCTGGGACTGTAGCAATCCCACCTTGAATCCTTCCCTCACCATTACATCCCTTCTCCAGTTCCTCTCTCCCACATGCCTCACAACCCCTGTACACAATCAGACAATAAGCATTCTATTCGATCAAATAATCAAACCATAGCATATGTGCATATAGCATTTTTCTTTGTACAGTGTCATTCCGCTAATGATTTGTATCTACAAACTACTTTGGTTAGATGACATTTCTACCATTCCTGAAGCGATATTATTATCGATCAAATTTGGCATATAAATATTATGGGATATTGTCGCATGAATAGTATAATTGCACGCAAAAAGAACTGAAATGTAAGAACCCAAACATACAAATGTATGAATGTGAGGAAATAAGGTCAAGTGATAAAGTTAGACCTGAAATTTGGTAACATGGGTTAATTGTTTATAACTCGATTCTGGTAATTCAATTGAATGATTGAATAAGCAGAGGATGTATCAATGAAGTACATTTGAGAAATTAGGAGAAGAAAGGTGAAATACCTGGTACGAGGAAGCGAGTTGGGGTTTTGGGTGGAAGTGGATTCTGGTCCAACGGGTAGGCGGTCAGGCGACGGCGAAGGGCCATCTTCTTCGACCACAACACAACTTAAAGAAGAAGAAGGAGAAGAAGAGAGAGGGATGCGTTTGAAAACTGGAGATTTGGTGAAAGAGAGAATTTGGCCACTGGAGGCGCGTTGAGATACAGAGAGTTGGTAAGGGTTTAGTGCTGAGAAAAAGGCGAGGGCGATGGCGGGGGCGGTTGTCATCCCTTTTTCTCTCTCTCTCCGCCTATGGCTGTGAAGGGATAATAGCCACGAAACTTCACCGCCGAAGATTGAGTTTCGCTGCATACACGCCCACGGAACATCAACACATTGGTCCGTGGGCAAATTACTTAGTGGGTTATTTGATTTATAAGCAGTAAAATAAATAATTTAATTTAATTTATTAAATAAATAAAATTTAAATAAATAAATAAATAAGTTAATAAGTCAAATAAATTAAAATAAACAAATAAGTAAATATTCTTTCAAATAAAGCAAATAAGCCAATTGAGCCATACAAAATTATTTATTCATATTTTTATTTATTTACCAATAAATAAATAAACAAGTTATTCAGAGAGGATCGTTAATTTGTTTTTAAAAGAATTGAATCCTACACAATTGTAGAACTCACCTCAAAAAAATAATATATAGTTAATTTTGTATTTGAATATACACACCTTACATTTTTCCTGAAAATTTCAATAATATAATGAATAGAAGCCCTAAGTTTTTATTATCATATTCACCTAATACCCAATAAAATAGAAATTCACAAAAAGTTATGTCCAAAGTAACAACTTAACCATGGAATTTCTGTCCTGAATGGTAATGAACATTACTATTTCAACATTAATATAAGAGAGCCTCTTACTCCAATTATATTCCCTAATTCTTTTTTTTTTTTTTACATATTTTAAAGTGTTTGGACAAGTTTATATATAGTTCGGCTAATTCTGAAAAATCAATCTCACGATCAACTAGCATGATTTAATAAAAATCAAGACACAATCTCGTATAAATTAATCTTAAAAAATTAATAATACTTAAAAAATTTCGAACTTACGACCTTAAAAAAAATAAACCTCAAATCTTAGGCCTCTTTCTTCTATTTCATGACAGAAAGAGGGAAGAAGGCAAAACCCAACAAGCATCATTACCAACTTTTTTATCTTCAGAGCGTTTTAACTTCACCACTATTTGTTGCTGTCATTTGACCACTTTCTGTCGCAGTAGCCTATCATCATATCAGGTCATTATAGACATCTACACCTCTAACAATGCTTTTGGACTACTCCCTTCCTACTACCTACTTCCTCAAATCACCTCCCACTTACTTCAAATTAAAATTTTGCAAAATCATGTATAATATTTATTTTTTATTTTTTCAAAAATAAACAAAAATATGTACTGTATTTATCATTACTGAATGGTTAATATTCGGCCCTTCTCATACATGTGATTTGCAATGATTACGTATATTCAGAGATTGTTCATAATGTCTTATATTTAATGACAAATTAAAAAAAGATATTTACAAAAAATACTTTAGTGACCGTTCAAAGGTTATATTAAAATTTTAAACTTTCAAATGCCGATTTTAATACAATTAGCAGTTGACATATGCATGCGTATTTAAATGTAAAGTGATTATAATTTTAGAATTAAGTAATAAAAAAAATTTGATGAATATCTTGTAAAGATAAAAAGAGATTACATGTGATTTTTCGAGAAAAAAAAGAGTACATAATATGTAAGTGTTGAAGATAATTTAAAATATATAAAAAATTATGTAACTTTAAAATTAAAAATATCAAATAAGTGTTCTCTTCTTATAAAATAGTATAGATTATTGTGGAGAAGTAAATTCCTCCAAACAAAAACTCTCTCAAGGGTCACATTACCATCATATCCCCTCCCATCCTTACAGAGATGGGACAGTTAGGCCTTTCTCTCTCTCCATATACCCCCTCTCTCTCTCTCGGTAGAGGAGGGAGATTTTAATTTTGGAACTCAAATGCTTTTCTCTCAATATGTAGACTGATTTGGGCGTCGGAGCCCCTCCCTTCGACCACCAGTCAAGGATTTGTTTTATAGGATCCCGACGACTTGAGCATTCGAAAGTCAACAGTCATCTCTTCGTTGGACTTCGCCGTTTTAACTCATCAAACAAATATAATTTATAGAGTACCCTATACAATTATGCCCGAATATTAAATAATTTCAAATATAGACGAACTTCTCGAAAAAAATAGCAAGCTTTCTCCTCTTCTTTTTTTTTTCCCTCCGTTCAAATTCGGTACTCTCTTTCCTCCATACAGGCTACAAGCTTCCTCCTCTTTTTTCGATGGAGAACTGCTACACTTCCCGAAAGTTTCTACCAAAATATTTGATCGAAGATCATAAAAAATTCTAAAATGGGATTTTGAAACTGGATTGGTGTTTAAGTTTTTTTATTTTTCCTTTTTTAGTGAAAAATCTTTCATACCTTCAAGAATTAAAAGATTAATGCTAAATCTAAAAAAAATTCTCATATTAGTTTTTTTCAATTTTGTTATTTATTTTAGAAAAAAGTCACCTTACAACTAATAATTAAAATAATTATACTTTTAAATTTGTTTTATTTTGAAAAAACAAAAAATTAAAAAAATTTAGACCAATCGAAATAACAAAAAAGATTATAAAATAAGGAAAAAAAGTTTATTAACTTTTAAATTATTTTTTAAAAATTCGTTCATTGGGTAAAAAATAATTTTTTGGATTTTTGTTCAAATTAGATTAGAAATGAAGGAAAAGAAGTTTATTAACTTTTAAATTGTCTTTTAAAAATTCGTTCGTTGGGAAAAAAAATTAGCTTTTTGGATTTTTTGTTCAAATTATATAGTTTTCTTTTCTTATACATTAAATGTATAAAAATATTCTCATGCACATACATATTATTAAAAAAATTTCATATATCACAAAAAGACGTACTACCCTTACCGAGAGTTTTGACCGAAACACCTTAACACACGTGTCACGATTACGATCACGCTCACGCTCACCTCCTGCATGACTTGATAATTCTCCCATCATGGTAGGAACTAAAAACCACACGGGGTATAAAAATTAGTTGTTATTTATTTAGTCTTTCTAATTCTTTCTTCATCTTCACCGCCATCTCTGCAACGTCGGCCCATCCAAAAGTAACTATTTATCGCCGTCTCTAAGACGTCGGTCCATCCACCTCGGCAACAAGCTGTGTTCCTCCACCCTTCTCTCCACTCTTCTCTATAACATCTTCCTCAACATCTTCTCCACTAAATGCACCTACTGAGAACATTCTCGCCACTGAGAACATTCTCGCCACTGAGAACATTCTCGCTAATAAAAAAATACTGAGAACATTCTCAGTAATTCGACACTGCGAGAGTTACCTCTACTCTACTATTATCTCTCATTCTTCACTCAAGTGATCCATCTCGTTTCGCCTCGACAACAAACTCTGCTCCTCCACCCTCCTCTCCACTCTCCTCTACAATCTCTTCCTCAACACCATATCCACCAACGCCGCCCACTGAGAATATTCTCAGTGGTTCGACACCGCGCGAGCTATCTCTACTCTACTATTATCTCTCATTCTTCACTCAAGTGGTCCCTTTTATTCCACCTCAACAACAAGCTCTACTCTTCCACTCTCCTCTCCACTCTCCTCTACGACATCTTCCTCAATATATTCTCTACCAATGTCACCCATTGGGAACATTCTCACTGATAAAAAATATCGAGAACATATATCATTACATGAGAATATTCTCATGCACACATAGATTATGAGAAATTTCTCATACTCAGATTTTAAAATGTATGAAAAATTTATCATATATTACTATACGAGAAGTTTCTCATGTACATACGTACTATAACAAATTTCTTATACTCATATTTCAAAATGTATGAGAAATTTTTCATATATCACTATATGAGAAGTTTCTCATATACATACGTATTATAACAAATTTCTTATATTCATATTTTAAAATATAAGATAAGTTTTTCATATATAGTGTACAATAAGTTTCTCATACACACATACTATAACAAATTTTTTATACTCATATTTTAAAATGTACGATAATTTCTCATATATTATTATATGAGAATATTCTCATATATATGCGTGTTATGAGTAATTTTTCATACTCATATTACAAAACTCCAAATATCTTTGTTAACACTTTTTTTGTTAATTTGAAATTACCTAAAATTTTACATTATTAGGTTCAATAATGAAACCATAAGAGTTGTATAGTAGTTCGAAAAAATTTTCATAATTATAATGGGATTATATTTAATATAAGTGGCTTGTAATGTTTTTTAAAAAATTAATATTTTCCAAATATAACCTTTTGAAAAGTATTTACCCATAATAAGACCTTGTTTGTCAACATGGCTTTAAGTTAAACTTTTTCTTTAAAGTCGCTTTAAGCCAAATAAACGAAAAATTTGTTTGATGCATTGTATAATGACTTTAATCCAAAAGAAAATAAGCCAAAAGGGTTTGGCTTAAAATAACTTTAAGTCAAAAGACACACAAAAAAAAAAAGCAAAAAAATTTGAGTAAGAAAGAAATTACTATATTTTTTAGATTTGTTTTTACGTAATTTATATTTAATTAATATGAATATTGTTTGATAAATTTAAACGAGTATATTTGAACAATAAAATTTTTAAAAAAAAATAAATAATCAAAGTTATGACATTTCTAAAAAAAAATATAAAAGTATTTTATTTAAAAAAGTAAAATAATTATAACGCTAAAAGCTAATATACAAAAAACAAACAAAAAAACAAAAAAACAAAAATCAAGGTTAAAAAACAAGGCTTAAATCACTTTTTAACTTTAAAGAAAAAAAACAAAAATTTAACTTAAAAACCAATAGCCAAATAAAATCTTAATTAAAATTCAACTTAAAACCTTAATTAAATATAATTACCAAACGGTGAATAATGCATAGTGATCATGTGCAGCTCACACAAACCCCCTACAAAAGCTAATAAATTAACTTGGTTGCTTTCGGTAGTTTTTTTGGGTCAAGCATTTCGATAAAGCTAGACTTTTCCTTTTTAATGAGCAGTAATTAGCCATCTAGCAACCTTACAGTCACAGACTATTTTTAAAAAAAAATCTAAATACACTATACTTCACATTTTACTTCATAAAAAGAAGATTTGTGAGTTATACTCTAAATGTGATTATGAAATTCATTTAATTTATGTCTATCAAATAAAACATGAGGCGTATGATGAGATATCTATATTAATGTTCGAATAATCTTGAAATAGTTACAAACAGCTCCGCAATTACTCAGTATTTGATGTCTTGGTCTCATTTGTGCAGAGTTTCTCGATGATCAGCATTATAGTTGTCAAATTGGGATAACAATGACGTATTAATTTTTTATTTTTATTTTTGGATCGTGATTGAACATTGTAAGATATTTAATATATTTAAAAATAAATTAAAAATGTATATTAAATATAATACAAATATTTTACAAGAATAAAACATTAAGTATCTATATTTTTAATTAATAATATTGTAATAATATTTATCTTAAAAAATCATATACAATTGAGTACTTAATGCATACCAAATACAATAAAAAATTATTATAAATAAATACATTATTATAATTTATAATTCAAATCGAGTTTCTCTTATATAATATATTCTTTACATAGCCTTAACATACTCTGAGTTTAAGAGTTTTAATATTCAACTTTTATGTTTTTAATTAATTTGTTTATAAGATAAAATTATACCAATAATAATAGTCATAAATCAATATCATAAAATTCTTAATACTAAATGAGTAGATATTTATAAATGCACACCAATATTAAAAATTATATATTAACCATATAAAAATTTTCAATAATATTTATTCTTACAAATTAAACTCATCCAAGGGTCTATTTGAGTTAATTATTAAGCTATTTTTTTTTTTTTTGTAAATAAATCAACTTTTAACTTCCACGTTTGAGTTTTAAAAAAAACTAATTAACTTTTTTTTATCTCTTAATCTAATAAAAAAAATCAATTAACATCTCAAACACCCTAATTTTTTTTTAAATAAAATTATTATAATACCCTTACATACAAAAATAAACTCTACTCACAAAAAGAATTTGCAAATATTCCAAACACTACAACTTAAAATCTAAAAATAAAATTATTTTAAGTACTTTAATAAAAAGCAAAAAAAATTTAAAAAAAATTATCCCAAACACTCCTCACTCTTTTTTATTCCTCTTTTTGTTAAAAAAAAAAAAAAAAACTAAACTTAAAAGCTATCCAAAATAGGCCGTAAGGATATTAAGTATTACTCATATATCGTATATATTGCATTGTATATCGTGTATCGCATATCGCATTATATATAGCATATCACATCATGTGTCGTATGCGTATTATAAGATACATTTAACACAATACGAAACATTTAACATAAGATACAATATGAATACATATCGATTTACCGTTTTAATGTATCGAATTGTAAGATACAATATTATAAAAAAAACATTTAACATAAAATACAATACAATATGCAATACATACTATTAGCATGATCATCATGCTACTAATACTAGAGAAGAATATTTCAATATAAAATATTGTTTCAGACATGAAAAAATCCACACCAAAATCCATCATTTTCCCGCTTGATTTTTGAGAACCAGCATGACACATTAAAATGGCAGGAATAAGAACAAAAAATTTATCTTTGAATCACACTTGCCAGCCACACAAGCATAATTGTTTACTAGGGAGCCCCCATTAAGCCGGCAAATAATTTTTTTAAAAATGAATGATAGAGGAACAAAAAAGATTTCAAAAAAAAAAATGAAGGCAAAAATGAATGGCCTCTACAAGAGCAGACAGCCAAAATGAGGTTGGAAAGAAAGATTACACTACCATCTTCCAAAGAAAGCATCGAGACATTTCTAAACTCACTCCAGTCCTAACAACAGATAGGGGCAATATATCATTTTTGTAGTAATTATAGTCATATATCACTGTCATTTATCTTTGTTTCATCTTATTAACCCTGCACAATTTGTTGATCCCCCTCTCCATCAGTAAGCATCACAGAGCTGTGATGGTGCACCATGTACCACCGGGCGTTATGGAACTCGAAAACATTTGTCACGTTAAATGGCCCGGCCTCCACGTTTGCGTAGGTTTTCATGGTAACCCAAGCCATGTCTGTCTGTACCCGTACCCGGACATCCCGAACCTGGAAGTCAACACCGTGTTCCCAATTAAACGGAAGCTGCCAGCTCTCCATTACAGAGTTATAACTGTATGCGAAAATAATTGAAACATGAGAAGTGGAAAATAAATCAGTTTATTAAAAGAGAGTAGATCAATAACTTGAAAATCGAGAGAATGGACTCATTCATGGGAGAAAGATGGATTTCAAACAATTGCAATTCATCTCAGCAACAGAGTTCTTTTTAACACCCATGTTTTTTTCTTTTTGGCAAGTGAAACGCCCAATTCCAGCCAATATTTTTACAAACATGGTTGATTACATCTCTAAATATCGAATGTTTTACTTTTAAGGTGATAAATAAATAAACCACAGTCCACAGATGTTTCACCAACTAAAGACACCAACTGACTTTTTTGGGCTGAATTTCAGGGTGTCCGGGAAAGACACCAACGAATTTTATACACATTCAACCAGTAACATCCAATATCCCACGAAAATAATTCTGTCACGAGTATTCTCTTAGTACAAAAATTATTTTCCAATTTAGATTTTCATGGGCAGAGAAAAGATATTATGCTAAGAAAGAGAAAAATATCTATAATTCTGTATTTATTTTCCAATTCAAGATTGGCATTCCTAATTTTCAATGTAATTTCGCTCAATGTAAACTCTGGAAAGCACAGATATCTAAAGCCTCCCTGCATAGAGCTGAAGAATGTTGAATTAAAGATCTCCAAACAAGGTACGTTAAATCAATGTAATATTCAAAGGTAATCAATAGTTAAGGACCCAAAAACAGGCAATACAAAAATGTTTTTATCATCAAACAGAGAGAGGGAATAGATTTGCACTGCATCTCACAATATGTTAAGACAAAGCTCTCCATGAAATTGATAGGCTTTGTATGGGACTATCACAATTCACAACAATTAATGCATCAAGTTTCAGAAAAGAAACAAGACCCTGAACTCATCAATTTTGAACAATGGAGGCCGACCAGAATAGATGGTTCTGTACAGAACTTCCATAAACACAAAAATTCAACTATCCAGAACTCTTAACTGAAAATAAATGAGAAATCTATTCCAATGACATGTCGGACGACTCGGACCAATCAAAAGATATATAAATGAAACAAACAAAACGGCACAAACAGATAACAAGCATCATACCCGGTAAAAAATTCTCCTGATGCATGAACACACTTCACGTAATCTGCATTAAGCCAAAGACGTCCCATTGCTGGAAGTGAACTTTCTCTAATGATGTTAAAAAATCTTGCATTCACATTCACAATAGCTCTTGTAGCAGCATAGTAAGCCTTCCATCCATTAACAGGTCTTATGTTATCCTGTTCCAATGAGAAATCCTACAAGAACACAGATGAAAACAGAGGGAACAGTTCAACACCCAGAACACAAATATTCAACAGCCAAAAAGCTAACATTTAGAGGCAATTTATGTCGGTTAAAAAATAAGAGGAAAACTTATAAAGAAAGGTGTAAATCAAATTCCAACCAAGATTTCCAATCCTAAAGTTAGAAAGGTACAGTTTAATATGTTGCCCTTAAGTTCATATTCTTGTGTTGCCTAAGTTAATATCTCTAGAACTGTATGGGCTTTTCAAATTCTTCATAAATATTTTAAAAGGAGGAAAACAGGTATCTCAAGAGTCTGAGATGGTACTTTTTTGCTATATTACACAGAAGAGCCACCGTAAATTGTAAAATTTGGTCAAGTCCTAGCAAGTTAATATAACTTCTGTCAAAAAACTTAAAAGTAGGGTCAATACCTCTCTAAAATCTTGAAAATTCTTACTCTCTATCCTTTATCTCAGTGAGAAAAATTAAATGAGAAAATACCCACAAAATCCAACCCATTTCCATTTTTGAGTATTTCTTAGAAGGCTTGTCCTAGTAACAATAACGATTCATCAATTTACTCTGTTCAATGAATTGGCCCGGCCTAGCCAGATTGCACAAGTTTCCACTGTCAAAATCAAATAGTTTGGCCGCTAGCAAGCATAAGAACAAACTGCCCAAATTCATATATCAATGAAATGATACCGAAATAAATGCCATATTTAGAATTGGAAAGCATAAACCAAAACCAGAAGTTCAAAAGCAAAACAACGCACAAAGCTTCAAATACTAAATAGAAGAAGTAAAACCTTGTGATAGAGAGCTTTCCATGCGTTATCATCATTGGCAGCCTTCCTCATCAAGGAATTTGTCATGGAAAGCCTGCACAAGCTCCGGTAATCCAAGTAACTCAGAGCATGAGTTGTTATTTCCGGAACCAACTGCTCCATCATCGAGGCACCCGTCTGCCGCTCCGGCACTGCCGCGGCCACCGCCGGCACCACCAACCGCTGTGCCCGCTCCAACATCTCCCCTCCGCCACTATCACCACCTCCGTTCAAATACGACTCCCCCGTCACCGCCACCGACTCGGAACCTCCTCCTCCTCCACAGCCTTTACAGGAGCAGGCACAATTACATGCTTTCATCAATGGAGTGCCACTTCGCCGGTCTGAATCGACTGACTTTGATTTCAATCGGACGGCGAAGGGGGCGAAGACGCAACAGAGCGCGGTGACTAATAGGGCTACGAAAAACGAGAAATCGCCGGCGAAGATAGACGCGGTCTCCATTCATGAGACATGAAAACGTCGCAGAAAATGAAAAAAATAAATAAATAAACCCTAGGTATCTAATGGTAAGGGAATGGGCACGATCAAATGAGGATAATGAAGAGAGAGAGTCTAGGGTTTTAGCTGTTCTTATCTTTGAGAGACTCTCTCTTCTTGCTGTACATGGTTTTGTGAAACCCTAACTCGCTCGTCGGTGAGGTATTTTGAGGGGGAAGGAGGGTTCTGTTATGCGACTTTTGAAACAGTTTTGTGAGTATGGTGTCGGAACCGGAAAAAAGCCGAAAGATGTACGGCCTAAATGGAAATACGCATATCTCCGAGGAGAAAACGAAGTTAATTAAGGTCGACTAAAAACTAGCTTAAAATTTAATTTTTTATTTTTTTTAAAATTTTTAATTTAAATTAAAGTAAATTATTTAATATTTTAAATTTTAAATTTTAAATTAGTTATTTGAGTAAAAATTTAATTTTTTACTTTTTATTTAAAGTGAATACTTTTATTTTTTTTTATATTTAATATTAATAATTATATATAATTGATAATGTTAATAAATATGTTATGAATAAGAAGTATTATTGTATTTTAAAAATAATAAGAGTTTGAGTACAATATTTTAGGAGTTTGTATATTAATTTTATTTTTTTTATTTTTTTATTTTTTATTTTTTTACCAAACGAGTAGTATTAACTTTTTAACATTTTATCCAAAAAAAAATTAAAATGATGAAATTGCCAATCTGAGCTTAAGTACACAAATCAGTGATATTTGCCCGTATTCAGACACGATCATATCGTTCTATATAAGTGTGTGCTTGTTCTATTTTTTTTTTTTTAAGTTTTTTAATTTTTTGATTTTTTAAAAAAAATAAACTTAAGAAAAACCATTGGATTACCAATGGATTACGGTGAGAATCCAAATAAATAGACTTTTTTAAGAGTTTTTTTTTTAGCAAAACACATTGAAAAATGGCTAGGCTAAGTCTCATTTGGCAACATGGTTTTAAATTAAGATTTTTTCTTAAAATCGCTTTAAACCAAATAAACTAAAAATCATTTGATGACCCGCTAATGACTTTAAGTCATTAGTTTAAAGTCATTTTTATAATAATTATTTTTTGCTAATAATCAAAAAATAATAAATCAAAAAATTTAACTTAAAATGACTTTAAGCTAATAGAACTTTAAATTAAGAAAAAAATTATTATGATTTTTTTTAAAATTTATTTTTATATAATTTTATATTCAATGCAGATCCTACTTGATATATTTTGATGAGTAGATTTTAAAAATATAATAGCCTTGTTTGGATGACCAGTTTATTTGCTTATTAGCAAATAAGTCAAAACACAAATAAATCACTTCGTTTAAGTCACTTTGTTTGGCTTATTTTGGCTTTATTTAGCTTATTTGCTTAAATAAGTCATTTTGTTTGGGTAATTTTTGACTTATTTATTTATTGACTTAAAATTTGACTTATTTGATTAGTTTAAATAACGTAACTTATTTTTTGCTTATAAATCAAATAAGTCAATAAGCCATGTTACCTAAACAGATCAATTTTTATTAAAAAAATAAATAAATATGTATAATAAAAGTTTTAATATTTTTAAAAAATATATAAAATATGTAATGTAAAAAAGCAAAAAAGCTAAGAGGATAAAAGCTTTTGGGTTTCTAAACGAGAATTTTTTATTTTTTTAGCTTTAGGTTAAAAGATAAAAAAATCATACTTTAAGCCTTTGCCAAATGAAGCCATAAAAAAATATATTTAATTTTGTATTTTGTATTTTGTATTTTGTATTTGTACACAAATTATTTTTACAAATAAGCCTTAAATGAAGTCCAACTTCTAATCTTTCAATTTCAGAATCAGAAGTTAAAGTTTTTTAATTACTAGACTAGGATTCAGAACTTTTTAATTTATTATAATAAAAAATATAAAAATAAAATAAAAAAGAGAGAATGTAAAAAAATTTAAAAGAAAAATAAAATAATTACAACAGTTAGGGGGCCTCGGTAGCCACGGCAACGGACAAGAAACGATTATTTATCATAGGCAACTACGTGAAGCACTAGATTAAACTACGTAGCGATATTTGCAAATCTATCTTTAAGAGAAAGAGAGGAAAACTATTGATGTTGTGAAATCAAGAATTCTTATTTTTTAACTAAATGCTCCTCGCTCGGTATTAAGTAAAAAATTAAATGAAAATTCTTGATTTCACAAAATTAATATTTAATTCCGAACGAGTAACTAAATGCTTCTCGTTCGGTATTAAGTAAAAAATTGAATCCTCTTCGTTCGGTATTAAGTATTGATATTGTAAAATCAAGAATTCTCATTCTTTAACTAAATGCTCCTCCCTCAGTATTAAGTAAAAAACTGATTAAGTTGCGAAAATTAAAAATAATGCAATTTGAAATAGTACCAAATTTATAAAATTAGAAAAAAAAAACTTTTGAAGTGCACTTTGGGTGAAAAAAAGAATCATACAACTTTGAAATTAAGAAACATTAAAGCCCTGCATGGCCAAATAAGTAATATTTTGTTTTTTTTTGTTTTTTTAAATTTTTTTTCAACTTTTGACTAAATTTTGTTACGTATCCAATTCTTCTCAATGAGATGAATTCAAAAAATAAAAAAATTTAATCAAAAAATTAAAAAAATCAACTAAATAAAAAAATAAGTAACATTCGATTTGGCTTATTAGTTTATTTTTGTCTTTTTTAATTTTTTCTTATATTTTGATCTAAAAATTTTATTTTTTTGACTCGTGTCAATGAGATAAATTTAAAAAATATAATAGTTTGATTTAATATTAAAAAAATTCACTAAAAATAAAAAATTTATAATAAAAAATAAATCAATAAATCAAAAAGTAACTTTTATCCGTTCAGGACCTAAATGTTTACTTGTCTTTAATATATTACGATAGATTTGTTGCGCATGCAATGTGCTATAATTTGAAGTATTTTAATAAATAAGAATAAATAAAATAATATTTTAAAGAATTATGTACAAAATTATGCAGAAAGTAAGGAGATGTTAGTAGGAGTAATATGTGCAGCAATTTTGAATTTATATAACTTCACTAATAAAAAAAATTAATGGAAGATATTTTTATCAAATTTTGTTACTGTCGCTATTATTTTATTATTTTAATAACTAGATTAATAGATTTGTAGCACGTGCACATTAAAAAAACTTAAAGTTTGACATGCATGGATGTAAAGAAAAAATAAATATTTCCCTCCCATTAAATATTTGATAATTGTAATAACAACAAAGACCTTTATCCTTCTTGCCCCCATCCAATTGTCTTTTTATGCTCCATTGTTGACAATGTTGGTTAATTTGAACTTACAAATTTTTTTTTGGAGGG
>JAOTRH010000008.1:12673837-12706094 GCA_034768845.1 Heliamphora exappendiculata | reverse complement strand
GTAAAATTTTTAGTTAAAAATTCACAAAACTGCTACTACTAGTTCATCCGCTAAAATGTTACCAAAAAGTCGAAAGCTTAAAGATAAAGGTTTAGTGAAATCTTCTAAAATATTTATAGGAAGTAATATTGGTGTTGGTTGAACATATTTCGCAAAATAACTTATTTATAATATATTTTCATTTATAAACATTACAAAAATCTAAGTAATATTTGGAGAAGATTTGCAAGGGACCACAAGATTTAAAAAATTCAACACTGCAGAGCATCTTCTCACAAAACAAAGTTCTTACACTTCGACCAACATGATAAGCAACCTGGGAAAAAGATCCCCATACTCATCTTACAATATCAATAAATGCCTTGAAGTCTCCTCCCTCATGATAAGAAGTTGAGATTCAAAGTCGAACGGCAATGCTTAGAACAAGCAGAGTGAATGAACATAAATCAACATCTCAGAATATGAATAAATAAGATTCTAATCACACTGAACTTTGATTTAAAGATCATATCATATTGTATGTGCATATATACCAATAAGATTCTTAGAAGTTAAAACATGGACAGAATGGAATTAAGAAATCAACGGACTAACGTTTTCACATATAAATATTAAGTAGAACTGTATAAGCAACTGGCAGGAAGGCCCATACCTCGTAGCTAATGCATCAATCTCATCAATAAAAATTACCGATGGTTTGTTTACCTGCAAGGCAAATCTAAGGAAACTTTAATAATGACTTAAAATTAAGTAAATCAATTAGGGAATGATGTATCAAGGAACACTACAACCTCCTTATATCTTTTTTTTTAATGCAAGTACATGAGCAGTATCATTAACGAATGCCAAAAAGGGGTGCAACCTTGTACACAGACCCCCAAAAAAATTGAAGAAAGCACCATTCCTTTCAAGGCAAGAACGGAGAACTCTTTTCCCCTTAAAAGATCTACAACTTCTCTATTCAAATGCATCACCTAATGCAAAATGGCACCAGATCCCAAACTTTAGTATCGTCTCTCCTCAGGCACCTTCTAAACCAACAATCAAAAAGAGCCTTCACCGAACTAGGCATAGCATAACCCAGCCTACAAAAATAGAAAGCAGCAAATCCCAAATCTGTGAAGCCACTGGACAGTGTAAAACTAAGTGATTAACAGACTCCCCTGACCCTCACAAATACACCTGTCCATTAAGCCCTTGCCTCTCTTCCTCAAATTGTCAAATGGTAAGAATAACCTCCTTAGTAGCTGTCCAAGCAAAAAAAAAACCCACATGAAAAGGGGGGAGGGGGTGAACAGCAGCTTATTAGATCACACCACACCCCTTTCTCGGGGTGGTTGCAATCATTTCACCCAATCAAGAAAAGAAAGAAATATAATATATGTGCAATTTTTTTTTCAACTTTTCCTCATGTTGCTCTTCTCTCTTTCTTAAATAATATATAGTTGAATTACAAAATGGAAAATGATTGAAACATAATCCAGAATCAACTAATGCGCTTCAAATCTAAAAATGTAATATAATAATTAAAACTTGAAAATAATAATATACTGTAGCATTCACCAGACCCCGCTCTAGCAGGGGGGTTGACTTTTTCCATTAGAAATTTTAAATAAATTCTTCATTAATATTATTCCAAATGCAAAGGTAGATTCTTAAACTGTACTTATTAGCAATCTTCCAGCATGGCAGAAACCAGTGCTCCATTCAAAACCTCAAAGCAACCTCCCTACCAAACTAAGGGCCTTGTTTGTTTTGAGGGACTAGGGGAGGGAGGATTAAACTAATAGAGAAGGCTAGCCCACCAAAATATTTTGTCCCCTTGGTGTTCTATGTTTGTATTGCGGAACTCGGACTAATAGTCCAGTAAATGAGGGATTGTTAATCCCTCATTCATGGTATTAATAATACCATGTCCCCCTTAGTATTATTAGTACTAAGCTCCGAATTATCTATCATCTTTATCTAACGGTTAGAAATAACTCTACAACTCTTATTCTATTCTTTATCCCACTCTAACTAAACATAAACTAAATTTCTTACCGTATGCATAATCTTATTCATAATCCTTTAATATAAATAATCTCTTAATATAAAAAAACATGTGGGACCCCAATATTATTAATCCCTCATATCCTATCCAATCTTATCCGAAATAACAAACAAGCCCAATATTCTTAGATGGATTAATTTCAATGCCAGACCCTTAGAACTTCATATCCAAAATAATTGTTCTTCTTTAAGAACCACATGTGAAAACTTCTTTCTCTATATTTATATTTTCATATTCAAGCTAAGCACAAGGAAACATAAAAGAGGAAAACAAGAGTTATCAAACAAGATACAAGGAAAGAGCAAACTTTATTTCTTAGTGTTATTAACAAAATGTTTACCAATAGGAATTATTGTTTACCATTTTTCTACACACATTCAATTTACACTTAAACAAGGGGGAAATACATGAATTTCAATATACAATGCAAAATATTTTTCTTGTAAATTGTTTTCCACTGAAGAATATAATAATAATTAAAGCCCATGCAACAAAACAAAATCTTTAAGATATTGCAGTACAAGATTTTTTCCACAGGTTAGGACTTAGGAGCAACAGCCTCAATCCCTCAAAAGAAATTAAAACTCTCAATGCCCAGAGATGTAACTGAGTTAACGCAGAGAGATTTGTGCCACGCAATAATGACAAATGAAAACGATCATCAACTATGCAAACAATACAACCATCTATGAGTTGTGTCACCCATACATAATCGTTTTCGTTTTCTTCTGTTTTCTTTTATTTGTTCTCATAGTAAAAAAATCTTATCCTCCTCTGCACATTTGTAGTCATATGCACCCTGAAACGGCATTAGCCGCATTACCCAATGCTGTTGCGTCACGTTGCAGAAGGAGGTGATCATGGGGAGAAAAAATAATTGTGATGAAGTGGTTGATGAGATTTTAGGGGAGTGGTTACACCAAGATTAAGTTGTATTGAGAGAGAGAGAGATTATCTTGTTGGGGCATGTTGGATGATATCCCAAAAGTAATGCCGATCTATCTGAAGTTGCAGCTGATGCACTATGGGAGGGCACATGCACTAAAAGGTTGTGGAGCCATGAAGGCTTGGCCAGCACAATTACAACCCAAGACATGGGGTAGGAGGAACAAATTGAGTTCAAGATGAAGAACCAGAGCATTCTCTTTTGGGTTTCTTAGTATGTCTCTCTGGAATGAAAAATTGTGTATTTGAAGGAATAGGCACTACCTTCAAATGGCTGTCACCGTGGCACGATCGCCGACCAAACACCACGCCGGGAACACCTCAGAGCTGTGCGGTCAAAATAAAATCACATATCATATTCTTTTTTTTTCGAATAATGTTTTATTATATTTCGAATAATGTTTTAGTACGATTTTTGCATATCTATATTTATTATTTTATTATATTTATATATTCACCCCTAAGAGAGGGTTTCCCATCTGGAGATGGTACTATTGAGCAGGCTTTAACGATCCTAGACTCTAGCCTCCAAATCATTGGCCCTAGTTGTGATCTCGGTTGATTGTGGGTCTTGCTTCCAACTCGGGTTTTGGCTCTTGCTCCCAAATCATTAGTACGAGTTTTGTCACTCGTGATGTCACACCCCCAAAATTCAAAGACATTATCGATCTAAATTCTATCATGCATTCATTTTACAACCTTCACATTCACAAGGAGTAATGCTCAAAATTAAACTTAGAGAGCTTACAATTAACAACTACATTCCCAATACATGGTCCATAAGAGATTGAAACAAAATACAATCAATATTTTTCTTTTAAATTCCTTGCTAAAAATTTAGGTCCACTGCTTGAAAAAGGCATACACAAACATCATGAGCCAGACAGAGCCAGAGCTCAATAGAATAAGGACTACATAAGCATAAATATAAAACATGTTAAAAAAGAAAATTTTTAAATCATTGACATGATGCCCAAAAATTTTTCCAACTAAACCATTGAAACCCCAATGACTACATTTTATCACAGTGTGTAACAACTAAAAACACATCTTCACCCTCTATCGATCCCCAATCATTTCCACTACTCACACTACGGCAACCCTCACCTTCAAGAACTTACTAGATCTCATACAACCAAGAACGTCACACGACCATTCTTACCACGAAGATTAGTCCCAACACACATAACTCAACGTGCCACTCGGGGCAAATACCCCACTCAAGTCACCCATACCATACAAGCTACAAAAAGATAATTTCAAATTATTACTAACATTGCCACGCAGACTAATCAGAAAACCATTTCACATGGTAAACGCTGCCACATAGGCTAAATATGCCACACAGGCACCACATGTCACACAAGCTAAATAGATAACCATTTCACATGATTAACAACGCCACACGGGCTACACATGCTACACAGGTTAAATTGATAACCATTTTACATGGTTAGCAATGCCACACAGGCTCACATGCCACACAAGCTAAATAAATAACCACTTCACATTGTTAACAATGTCACACAGGATACACATGCCACATAGATTCACATGCCACACAAGCTAAATAAATAACCATTTTACATGGTTAACAATGTCACGTAGGCCAAATATTCCATAAATATACACTCATCTACTCGAATTCAAACCACATCATTTATTGTCACGCCCCACATATCCAAACATGTTATTCAAAGGTATAGGAGGTAGATAAAGATTCAAGAATAAGGGAAAGTACGCCAAGAGGATAAGGTCAAGGTCAAAAGTCAGCAAAACCGAGTGAATGCCCAAAGGTCAAAACAACGTCATTCCGGTCATGACTTGGAGCCTCAAAGACCCGGCACTATGAGGTCCAAAAGTGGCAACTCACACAAGTATCCCAAAGCACGAGGAATACAAGAAAAAAGTCCAACGCTAATAAAAATAATGTTTCAATGAGGTTCGGCCAAAAACATGCAAAAAACGATCAATGAAAACAAACATACATTTACTATTTTGGTCATAACTATTTCTACAAAATATATTTTGATGTGATGTTAAAATCATTGGAAAGAAGATTTCCGGGACTTCAATTTGAGCACAAGAATGACCCAATTCGAAATTTGAATGGTGAAAATACACTGATTTAAAGAAAATATTTTTAACTAGCAGAAAAGACCGCTCGAGCGGTTCGTCTAGCGGTCTGACCTGCAACAAGAAACTGAGACCAACCCAGGACCGCCTGATAGACCGTTCAAGCGGTCCTTCGAGTTGTCCTGTGCCAAAATTGATTTTTTTTGTTAGATTTTGAAACCAACACCCATCCAAACTCATTTTCATGCAAATAGAAGGGTACTAAAGTCATGGAAAAAACATAAGATTTGATTGGAAAGAAACCCAAAACTTTCAAGTACAAGGATTTCCCAAAATCAATTACCCATTGCATTCCCAATTTATACACCCAACCCCATAATTCATTGAACTCATCCCCAATGAAGTCATGATCTTCAATTCCCACGAGAATCAACGCATAACATGTACCACTCTAATTAACTCAATTAAACTTTCAATTTCTCATTCTAACTCAATTACACATCAAATCCAAATCTCATCTTTCTTCCCATAATTAGGGTTTTCAAAATTTAATCAAGATTCAACATAAATCAGCACCTCACTTCTCATAACTCATGATTTCCCAAAATATCACCCAACTCCATTCAAATACCATTTTCAAGTTCCATAGATCTACGGTTTTCGAAAATAAAAAGGGGTTTCATCCCATTTTTCATAAGTAAGAAAAATTAATCACATATCTAAGCAATTTATTCAAGATTAGTCAAAATCCTACCCTTTTTGTTAAAACCCGAAGCTTTAACCGAACCCGACATCCACGGGAAGACCCAAACTTGTCAAATCAAAATTTTACTCGGTTGAAAATGTTGCTCTCATCGAGTAGATCAATTTCTGTCATTATGGCATCACCGGAATCCAAGCCGAAAGCCATCAAAAAAGGAGAGAAGCCATGGATCTACAAGGGTTCATCAATAGAAGCAAGAGAGAGAGAGAGAGAGAGAGAGAGAGAGAGATAAGGGAAAGAGAGATGAGTAACGTTGGAGAGAAAAAGAATGAGAAAGACTTTGATCTTTCAAGTGGCTTCCAAGGGAAGCTAAGGGATGGGGCCCACTCCCAACTCGCCCAACACACAACCCAAAATATTCAATTCTTTTATTCTTGTGATGTATTTTTAATCTACATACATGCATCGATAACATTAAAATTAATATTTTTAATTTATTAGAAATTATCAAATTTTAAAATTATTCCTGATTTAAAATTCACGGGTCTCCACGCACACTAGCAGATATACCCAAAATTCATGCGAGAGTTACTAGACCCACTGGCCATCACCCATATGATAACCTACATATGTTTAGCAATTTATAATCAACCAAAGTCAATTAATACTCATCACTTTATTTATTAAATAAAACGGGAACCGGGTCTCACACGTGACACCGCAAGTTAGAAACCTCTCAACACTAATACAATCCGTTTAGCTAAACGTGTTACTTATATTAATACTAACACGACCTGTTTTTAAGTGGACCAACCTGTATATGATAAGTCAAATAGGAATAGAAGGAAACTTGCTAAATAAGTCATAATTTTAACCTATTCAGAACAACTCCAGCAATGCTAGCAAAAACTGCTATTTAAAATCCTACTTTATTACTTTAGCAAGTCACTTTTTTGCTATGTATTTCAACAAGACTATCTACTTTAACTGTCTTCCTTTAAAATATTCTTTTTTTTTCTTTTTCCTTTCTAATACAATTATATTTTAACAATAGTCCTATTTTCAACAATCATAATCTTCAAAGTCTTCCATTATAAACAGTACAATTCTCTCTTTGAAAAAATTAATCGTGAGTACTTTTTTTACTCCCAATTTTGAGTTCTTAAAAAAAGTATTGAGTTAACAATAGAAATAATTTGAAAAAATTAAAGTTATAGCAAGAATGTGAAAGTATTATGGTAATACTATAGCAATAATATTAACAAATGGTTTGTTGAGTGAATAGTAGCTCAACAAATTTGTTGAGCCACTTAAGCTAAAATTAAAATAGCTAACCTTTTGCCTAGTTTGTTGAAGCTTCATTGTATTTATTTGGCTAGCTAAAATAGCTATAAAAAAAAAAACCTAAGTTAGCGAGGTTGGTGGAGATGCTCTTAACCTTCAATCCTTTTTCTAACTTTTTTTTTCTTTCGCCGTATCTATACTATATACTATAGCAAAACACTGTTAATTCTTTGAGCTTAAAACTACTAACTCTAATTTTATAAATTTTTGAATTGTTTAACTTTAATAATCACTCATGTCATCTTATGATGGGTCAAAATTAATTATATTTGAATCTATGTTAACATATTTATTTTTTTAAGAATTAAAAAATTGTCGTAAAAGATATTGAACTATCTCAAATTAGAAAATATATATTCTATAAAAAATTATTTCCTTTAAAAACACATGCCTTAAATTGTATATAAAATATCCCACCGATTTGTCTTCAAAAGTATTTGACTTTCTCAAATTGAAAAATATATCTATCTATTATATTATAAAAAAATCCTAATATTTTTGTGTTTAAAAACACTCAATCCATTTTTTATCAATTTTTTTTAAAAAATAAATTCATATATCATCGTATGATTGGTTCGAAACTTAATTTATAATTAACATTAATTATTCAATTATGGTCTAAATTAATTATACTTCAATTTATGTTAACATATTTATTTTCTTAAGAATCAAAACATTGCCTTAAAAGATAATTAACTATCTCAAATTAGAAAATATATAATCTACATAAGATTATTTCATTCAAAGCACGTTTCTTAAATTATACATAAAATGTTCCACCAATTTGTCTTAAATGGTATCTGACTCTCACAAATTAAAAAATATATCTATCAATTATATTATAAAAGATCCTAATATATGTGTGTTCAAAAACCCTCAATCTATTTTTCTCGAATTTTTTTTTTTAAAAAAAGAAATTCATATATTAGCATGTGATTCGTTGAAAACATAATTTTGAATTAATATTAATCATTCAATGAAATTAATTGTAGCTACCTAATTAAGTATACAGTTTGAAATTTGAATTCGATACTTTTAAATCAAGTACATATCCTATTAATTTAAATTGGTTTATAAAAAATCTATTTCAAAAAAATATTCTCAATTGAGCTAAATCAAGTATACTTTCTCTTGCAATTTGAATCAAAAAATATATTCCAAAAAAATATGTTTTCAAAATATGAGCTATATTGGTCAAAATAAATAAATTCTAAAAATACTTATAGCTTATTATTATTGAATCTTTAATAATGCTTTAATATAAATGTATTATCTTAAATATGCATATTTGTACACTAAAATCAACTAAAATATTAATGATTAAATTTTAAATATAGCATTATATATTTGCAGCACTATTACTAATTTTCCATAAATTATAGTTATTTCAAAAACATTAAATCTAAAATTTTTCTTATTGATACTACATTTTATATGTATCACATGTTGTAAAACAACTTGATTAAATATCAAAAGGTATAACAACTTTTCCAACACAAATGATTAAATACACTAATTTTATAAGAGTTTTATAGGCAAAAATTTATATGAGATAGTTATGTAAGGTCCGATAAAAGCTAATTTGTCATATTCTATATGTTTCAATAAAAAAATCTTAAAATTCTATTCATTATTCTTTAATTAAATTTCCGTGCATAGCACGGGATTATGCTAGCACATACATACATACATATATATATATATGTTAACAAATTACCTTATATGTGTTTTTAACGAGTTTTGGGTCCATTTTGTGTTTTGGGTTGACATAAAAATTAAATAGGTTAGTCGAGTCATTTTCGGGTTCTGCGAATTCAACACTAATAGATCTATGTATAAAACGTATTATCAGGTCGTGTCATTTTTTATTTTTTGTCGAGAAATAGCTAACCCTGTTCCTCTAACTTCATGTAAAGTTCGAGTCGTGTTAACATGTCATGTCAAAAATCTCTACCCCTACCCTCCATTAATTGCTAGTAAGATAAATGAAACATTGTCCAATGACACCTTTGGGGATCATGCCATAGAGCGGTGAGACTTATCACATCTAACACTGTCGTGGCCAGTGATACGGTCTTCAACAGGCTTACCTCGGGCATCCCTTGGTTCATCCCTATATATATGACAAGGAAGAAACATAATAAAAAAGCATAAAGAGAATGTCACCCGTATACAAAGACTCCGCAAAAGGAGATTTGGTATAGAAATTATCTACAAAAAAAAAAAAGTCACCCCAAAGACAAGGACTCAATAAAATATACTGTATCAAAAATGGACCGAGTTCTTTCCTTAAATAATCAACTGTACAAATTGCTTAGAAGAGTACCCTTCAACTACAACGTACCCAGGTAACCCACATTAGATAGAGGGGAGCCAACTACTAAGCACTCCTCTAACACCTCATGACTCCTTCAGTATCGCCACCGTTCCCATCTTAGCAGTGCTCAACTCTCACCCTCTTTGCCTCCAGTGAATCTCTAGTCATACTATGCCTATTACTCCCATATCCCATGCCTCACACCCGACATATCAACATAAGGCAAAGGAAGATTAGTGTTAGTGGCTCTACACATGGAAACATGGAAAGATGGGCTAGAAACCACCATTCCAACATGTATAGAAGCAGGAATCAAAAAGGAAGAAAGGGTCCAGCACCTCATGAAGTCAAATTTCCTTTTTAATTTATTTCTTTTCATATTCTTTTAACACCAAGAACCTGATTTACTTCATTTCCAGCATTAGTTGTTCCCCTTTGATATCTCCTAACCTAAAGACTTTATTCAGAGGTGGGTTTTTCAACCGCCTACTCTTTTGATGAAGGATGCACTACAAGACAACCGGTACTAAAGAGATCAAATTGGGGATTTTGTCGATGTTGAGTCGACTATAAACTACTCATCTTGCTTGGAACCGTATTTGATTTACAGAAATAATAAAAATCATTACACCCATGGAAGGCAATGAACCAATTGCAAAGGATTTCTTGCTTCCTTCCAAAAGGATGGGATTCGAACCTAACATAACATTCTTTTCCGTCCTGGCCCAAGAAGAGATTTCGTCGAAGTTTTATCAGGCTGTAACCGCTCGAGCACCCATTGATTTTGCATCTCCTTCATGCACTAGCCAGTTGGAAGGATTTTCACTTTTATGCCTTTCGTCACCCTACCAAATGAAAGTTTTCAAACAGCTCACCCTACTGAAATACCAAAGGTGCGCTCCGCCCGGTGACTAAGAAATGGGTTTGCGCTTTCATTGCCTATTAATAAGCTTCAAGGAGCTCCTTTCTGTCCATTCAAACTGCCCAGGTAACGACAGTTTTTGAGCTCCAGCAGCCTACTCCATTTCAAACTTAGGACTTAGTTGTTTCCCAAACAGTGCTAACCCATAGCATTTCCCTTTCTTCTAACTTTTGAGCCTTGTGCTTGCTTTATCTCATATCCTTCGCAAATTTGTGAAGTCCTCTTCACTGAGGCAAAAAGGAACCAGTAGTTGACCCTTAACTCCAACCACTCTTCTAACTTTTGAGTCTTGTGCTTGCTTTATCTCATATCCTTCGCAAAATTGTGAATTCCTCTTCACTGAGGCAAAAAAGAACCAGCAGTTGATCCTTAACTCCAACCACACAAAGTTTCCCAATTAGAGGTTAGTTCTCCCATTTAGACCAAATTTGGTCTTGGAACGCCCATACACCATTAAGCACACAGCCAAGGTGTTTTTATTTGCAGAAACCATATTGCTTTCTATATTAATGAAATTTCTTCATTGCTCATCAGAAAAAAGGGCATATAATTAAAAGAGCAGCAATTTTACACAAAAACATGTATAGTTAAACATGAGTATTTATCCAAATAAAGTAAAAGCATTTCTTAACCCCCAGGATGTGGAGTTAACTACAGAGATTGTCAATGCCGTCAAATGCAATAGTGACCCATGAATTAATGCAAGATTTATTCTTGGCACACAAAATCTGGACCAAATTACCAGCTCATAATTTGGGATAACGAGTAAAGATAATTATAAAACCCAAAGTTAAGCTGAAGTATGAAGGGTTGGTATTATCACCTTAGCTCTCTTGAACAAATCCCTGATACGTGCAGAACCAACACCAACTAAAACTTCAACAAACTCTGACCCAGCCATTTGGTAAAATGGAACACCAGCTTCACCAGCTATGGCCTTGGCAACCAAGGTCTGAAAAAGTATGACTGTTAGTTTCTAACAGTTACGAGAATCCAACTGCCAAGATTTTTGCTATACTTATCCAAGGGGATTACCAACCTTCCCACATCCAGGAGGACCCTCCAATAGAACCCCATGCGGGGGTTTTATTCCCATTTTATCAAATAGCTCTGGATTCTTCAAATACCTCACCAACTAACCGGAAAAATGTAAAGGAAAATTAATCAGGTTTGCCTGGCTAAATGAGAGTTTAAAGTCCAAAATCAGTCACAAAAGCAAATCTTCGTTCATGAGATGAACTTAAAGCATTATAAAATACGAATGTAAAGAATTCATCAGAAGAGATTACTAATACAAGGAAAAAATATATAAGGGGACTAAAAAACAGATTGACAACTATAACTTAAAAATAACATGATCCAAGACATTTCACACCACACCAATAGCAACTTGACATAGGAAAATAAATAATTATTTTATTTTCTTGAATTGGCTTTCAGAAAAGACACAGATATTCTTTGCTTAAAAAAGGAAACAAAAACAACAGCAAAAATTAATTCATGGTGAACTAATCATTATCACACCCTCATAACATGCAATGAAACAAACATTAGAGGCAAAATAACTTACCTCTTGAAGCTCTTCTACTGCCTCCTCAATCCCTGCCACATCATTAAAAGTGACGCCAGTTGATCCCTGAAGAATATCATAAAAAACAAAGAACAAAATGGAGGCATTTCGTCAATATCTGGAAGAATGATGAAGAAGTACTCATAAGTAATGATTAGAAACTAACATCAACACGAGCTTGCGGTTTAGATTGAGAAAATTCGATGCCTTGCCATATATCCTGCATAATGAAGAAAGCATATCAACAATGCTAGAAGTACTTGAGTCTATTGAAATGCAATAAGATTAAGATTACAGGAAGGACATAAAGCTCACCCATTTCCTGAAGTTCTTAGGTCTTCTTGAGAGAGTAAAACGGACAAGAAGAACCATAGTAAAAAATACCAGCATGATTGGTTTTAGCATTTCAAGACTCGCTGAAACGCCACCAAAGGTGTAAACTTCATATAATTTGGAGAAAATCCCTCCATCACTAAAAATATCAACAAAATTATCCCACACTCTTTCTAAAATACTGAAGATGACACCAAGAAAAAGATTAAGAAATGGTTTTGCCATCGGCCATACGACATAAACAGCCACTGCAAAGACAAAGCTTGTCACGGCAAACACTGCTGAAGCTAGATACGCTCCAACAACAAGAGCAGCAGCAGCCATCACAGCAGTAAGCATTCCAAGTTCTACCATCATTCTGCTAGATATTGAAGATGCCACTGGATGAGGATACTCGGGCAATTTTCCCACCCAAGACTGCAGACGAGATTCAGTTGTAAGAAAAAGGTAGTGGGGGGAAAAATTCCAATGCCCTGGGGGAAGTCTAGCAGTATATAACAACTCTTTTAATGACCAGCAGAATGGAAGTTATAAAAAATTGATGAATATATTGAAAACTGCAAAACAATCATTAAGAACCAGATAGGGAGATAAGTTTCCCATATTCTAAAAAAATTAAGAGTACTAACTTTTGATTCTTAGCTAACACGAGAATGCATTTGTCCAAGTAAAATCAATATTGACACTCAACTCAACAAATCTTTCAACAATTTTACACAAATTGTAGTCTATTTAGAGCCAATTCTTAGTTAAACTGTTTTAGTTCTTTCATAGGTATCTCCTTCACTTCAACTCTATATAGAATCAAGTAATAAAGCCCAGTTGAGTAAAGACTCCATTTTGTTCCTCCAGATAAAGGGTGAAAATAACAGAGACTGCTTTACATAAAAGTCGCTATTCAATATATTCTATGGTTTTATGTTCTTCATTCTTGTTATCCGATCAGAACATCAGGAGACTTTAGTGTACTTGTCAACAACAAAAAAAGAAAAGGAAAGAGGAGAGTTCAGTGTTCTACCACTACCTCCTACACGTTTTCTTAAAAAACTGGTAGAAGCAAAACAAAGAGCATAAATGAATACCATAGTTTGTCTCTCTATTTCATATCGCGGCCCTGAATACTCTTCCAAAACTGCTTGTGCTTCGCCCTCATCCAGCTTCATCGCCCTACCGAGATATTCAAAATGTCAAAATAACTACATATTAAAAGACGAGATAAATAGAAAACTCACTAAGAATGGAAGAAAAAAAAAGACACCTGCAAGATATTCACCATTTGGTTCTCTGCAACATCTTGTCACCTGGAATTTCTTTCAAGTCCACAATGAAATCCCTAAAACCATAAGAGACACTGGTGTCCTCCTTCAGAGACAACAACTTAATCTTATCACTCTTCATATACTTTTGAAAATCTTCCAATTTCAACTTCGGCAAACTCTCAAAATCCCTGTCAAATTCTTCTTCTTCAGACAATTTGGCCCCAAAGATTTGCTCAGGAACATATAGCTTCCCTTTATATTCCCTTAAAATATCCTTCAAATAAACAGCCTCAGACCTCATTCCACTCTCAACTCCGCCCTCTTCGCTCTTCTTCTCCTTTCCCACCATCAATCTCAACTTCTTCAAAATTTCAGCAATCCTGGTATCGGAACTTCTCTTCTGCAAGTCCTCTCTCTCTTTCAGTGTATACAGTTTATTGCCAATCAAGTACTTGGGTTCGACTTGACTAGGGTTTTCTTTTAAAACCCTAGTAATAAAATCGTCTTCAGTGGAAGTGCTAGGGTTTTCATATTGAGATGAAGACTTCGAATCCGATTGTCGAAAAATTGCACAGGGTCGGTGAATAAAAGGTGTGTTTTTTCTGAAGTGTCGAGTTAAAATCGAGCGCTTTAACTGGAAACGAAAGGGGGTTGGCAAGGAACACGAGGAACGGAGATTAATGGAGGGCCGAGGATGAAAATTCCTACCTGACATGAAAATGTCAGTTTTGCTCGTTGTTGACAAGGAATACATATTTCCGGAGACTAGGGTTTATCGAATCAGGGTTTTTTCAGAGGAATTGTGAGTGATAATAATAACTTGGCATTTTATCCAAGGTCTTGTGATTACATGACGAACATTAGATTTCTAGTCGACAATCTGTTCAAAGCAGGAAAGGAAGAGATCTGGTTTCATTCAGAGGCGAACTAGGGATCAGTCGCTGGAGTGAGCCACATAGGCCAGACAAGGGTCAGACTCAGATTGCCAAATTAGATTTTTGATCTTCTAGGGAAAAAAAATTAAAAATTAAAAATTAAATTAAAATACAAGTTTTTTAGGATATCCTAGTTAAATTTTTGTTTCATTCAAAAAATACTAATATTTATTCTTAATAATTAATTTATTATCATAAATAATTGTTGTAATCTTTTGGACAAAATTAATAGTTATAATTAATTATTGACAAAAATAATACTATCCAATATAAATAAAAAATTTACTCACTCAACTAATTTAAAAAAAACTTGAAAAATAATTTACCAATGATCTATTTTTAATCTAAGTAATTTTAACTAAAAAAATAAAAATAATGAATTTCGTTACCAATAAGGCTCTTAAGACTTGGCAACTAACTTAAAATTTAATTTTTTTTATTTTTTTTCGTATTTAGCAAAAAAAATTAAATTAAGTTTAAAATTAGCTATTTAATAACTTAGTTTTTAAACTAATTATTTTAAAATTAGTTGTTTTGGTAAAAAATTAATTTTTTTGCTTTTTATTCAAAATGGACAATTTTACTATTCTATATATTTGACATTAACAATCTTATGTAATTAATAGTAAATAAGTTATGAATATATAATATTATTTTATTTTAAAAATAGTGAAAATTTAAATAGAATATTTTGAAATTTTTAATTTTAATTTGATTTTTAACTTTTAAATTTTTTTTATTTTTTTGCCAAACAAATAATATTAACTTTTTGACATTTTCAGCTAAAATACCAAAAAACAAAAGTTGCCAATCTGGGCCTTAATATTTCATTATGCCATATACCTATTTTATTTATTTATTTCTTTGTTTCAATCAAATTAACCAATCTTACTATGCAAATAATTACACATATGTTATAGCTAGTCACGGGATCTTATATTGTAGAAATTTAATATTATTTTATATTAATACATTCCCCAAAATTGACAATCTATCTTTTTATAGATAGATGTGAGAGCATTATAGTAAAAAGAGCAAGTTGAAATGAGTGTCGGTAAGAAACAAAATCAATGACAACTCTTTTATATTTGTTTGTCTCAATGAATATTAAAATTAGTTATTTATATAAAATTTTCAAAATACGAGAATCTTAGATTAATTTAAAATTTATTTTTTAAAAAAAATAGCATTTTAGTAATCCCAAACAAGAGCTGAGATCTAGTGCGTAGCTTGAAAAATTCTTACTTACTACACCTCTTGGTCCCCAGGGTGGTAGGTCTTGCTTGCTCCCCCCGGCCCAATTGATAAGTTGAGTTTGTCCAGTAAGGAGATGTTTGTTGTAACTAAATTATAAATTTATAAATTATAACTAAAAAGATACAATTATGACTTTAAACAATAATTATGACTTTAAATTATAACTAAAGAGCTGAGATCTACCCATGACTTTTCTTTAGAATGCTGAAACTACCCCTTCCCAATATCAATTGCCATTTCTCGAAAAACTCAGCAGAAGTCGACCATTGCCAACTCACTCGCCATTGCAGCCATCCGCCAACGCCGCCACTCTCCACTCTCGCCATTACCGCCATCTCTAATCACTCTCGCCACCTCATTATTAATATCGCTCAATCCACACCGATTATCAAACAACACCATAGGTATTGTGTGGAACTGATTGGGATTCGATATCAGTTGTGCTTGGTTTGCTGCCTATTGAACTGTGAAATACATTGCAATTGTTGTACACTTGGGTTTGTGAGATTTTACTCTTGGCTACTATATAATCTATAGTAGCCAAGATTTTAGTCTTGAATTTTTCTGCAGCTTTTGGCATTACACTTTGGAATGAGTTCTCAGAGCACAAAGACTTAAATAAAAGCCAGCTTCTGTCTTCCTTTCAAAGTTATCAGATTGGCAAGTCTTAGAGCAAACTACAAAAATCAGATAGGTTTTGGAAGCCATTCGACCAAGTCCAGTAAAATGAAATCAATTGAAGGTAGTATTTTCAAATGCTTCTGCCACAAACTCTATTCGGCATAATCTCGAAATGGGTGAACTGGTTAGAAAGTCGGCACATTTTCAGTGCATAAAACCCCCATGACTTTGCAGGGATCAAATGCCACAGGGTAGTTTGGGAAATAATCAGTTCTATCTGCCCAAATAAACCAGCTTCAATTGGCCGTTAGTGGACTAAAAAGCCAGCATCCTATCATCTTATGAATTAGCATCACTCCTGCCAAATATTTCTCTGAACCAAGGCCACAATCTCCATCGTATATCGCCGAGGATTGGGTCTGTGTGGTGCAAGAATTCACATATCCACCCTAAAATTGGGGAAAAGACCAGATTGTATTGTGTAGTTTTTGTATAACAGAGTTACGTGTTAGTGTGTTGTGTCTATACAAATCCAATTGTTCCTTATCTAAAAAATAATGGAAAAAGAGAAAATTTGTCAATGCGGGCATGTTAGCTTCCAATCATTCCTATGGACCAAATACTTATCTGGAGTTTTTGAGCTCGGCTAACCCTGAACTTCTTTGTCTAAGCTTTTGGCCTTCTGACCTGCTATCATGTTCTGCAAGTTCATGGGATAGCAAATCTCTGTGTGCAGGCCAGACCAGACATTGTCTGCCAAGATTGCATTCACTGCATCCGTTGGATGGAATTGGTCCCACCAAATATAATTGGAAGAATTGCTGCAAGCCATCTCAGGCAAAATGCACATGATCCAACCCCTATACTTGCCTAACCCACAGCAAGCATCTGTGGTGACATTGAACCCTGAACAGAAACCGGCAACATGGTTTTAGATATGGATTGTAACGGCAGAATTCTGAAAATAAATCGACAAAATAAAGGGGTTCAATCAACTGTAATCACCATAACGGCCATTATTCGTTATTATGTCTATGGATGCTTGAAACGCATCGCAGAAGATGATATCAGCATCAATGAGCTCCTGAGAAAGCTCCTCGACCATGTATCTAATGGCAAAGTTGAACTCCAGGATCATGTCATTTATCATCTGCACACACTCCCCGTTCTCGCTTTGGTACCGCCACAAGTAGTAAGGAGCACAACCAATTGGAGCCAGTCCCATTACCACTACTCTCCTGACATTTGTGCTGTACAAGTTCTGCATCATCAAAACCAATGTTTAGAAAATCAACACATTGCAGAGACATAAGAGCAACTCCATTGGTTATTGCTATTTTGGCAATGCTAATGCCATTTTTGGCAAGCTACGGTGCCATTTTGGCCCCCAAAAAATAGCAATATTGGAACAATTTTGTTTGTAGAACAAAGAAAATATTCTGAAGAGGATTACTAATCCTTAACCTTTTAAAGAATCCTTCATGTGGTGGTGAACGACCGATTTTTTCAATCTTTTCAACCTTAGTTCCTAGAACAAGTCAAAAAGATAGAAATAGAACCATCTGATTTGATTCATTTTCAATAGCCATGAGATTACCATTCCCTCATAGAACCATCTGATTTTATTCATTTTCAATAGCCATGAGATTAGCATTCCCTCGTTCTCCCACCACATTCTCTAACTAAATTTTTTCAACACCACCATCCTCTTCTGCTCTATGAATTAGAATAAGACATGCACAACAAATCTTACTAATACAAGGAGCAACATCAGAAAGTTGGTTCCCTCTCTCTCTCACACCAGGAATATTTAGAGGAGGGACGAAAAGTAGGTTGATGGAATCTCAACTTTGGCAATGCCAAATTTGGCAGAAGAAATGGGATTGCCAATATTTGGCAACAAGTATAGCAGCACAATGGAGGGCTATATTGCCATTTCTGTTACTAAAATTTGGCAATGGCAGCTCCATTGGCTGCCCACTGAAGCTGCTCTAAATCTTCGAGAACTTCACCAGCCAGACTAGTTATTTCCTGCAACAAGTCTTACAAACAGGTATGGAATCACATGAAGGGCAGTCAATAGTCACCTTGATCTCCTGCTTCATTGTACTCACTAAAAACTGGTTGAAGCTCCATGGTAGATACAGAGATTGCACATTGGATACATTTCGGAGATAGTAATGTATGTAGTCGTTGGTACCAATTGAAATGTAAAATACTGAGTTCGAGATGAGATCGGCTGCTGCCTCCTCTCCCATGCTCAGTCCCAACTGCTGATACGTATCCATAACCTGCTGAATTTGCTGTGTAAAGGAGATGTGTTGACCCTGCAGACAGAGAGTATCACTTCAAGAATTACTAGTCTTTTATGATAATATTACCAAAAACTCCTTATGCACTCCTTCATACTTTGAAAGGCTTAGAAAAATAAAAGTTAAAATCCAGATTTCTATTGTGCTCTTTTATTGCCAAGAAAAAAACCAAAATATGAAGAAGAAAAAATTAGTATTAGTTTTATTTTTCCAGGAAAGCTAGATACTCTCTGTTGTCTAAAATAATTGCCTTCTTTATCTGCATAAATGAACAGGAGAGAGAAAGGATATCCATATGTTAGTCAACGAATAAAATTTTATACACAAATGGAGAGCACAAAAACGGGCGTAACTCTCTATCAAGAGATGGGCCCCACGAGACCCACCCCTGTGAGAGGGTTGTGCCCCATTTTGTCCCACATCTGTATATGTAGCACCGTCGTGTTATTTAACCAGTTTTAGACATTTTGTCCCACATCTGTATATGTAGCACCGTCGTGTTATTTAACCAGTTTTGGAGCCACTTGTCAATTCAGAAATAGTACTGACAGGTTTGGCTAATTTCTGATTAGACACTCGTATGTGAAAATACAAGATTAATAGCACAAAGAAGTGGAAGACTGACCAATTCTGACCCACTTGAGAAAATGATTCCAGCACCGGCAGATGCATAATTCACTCCATGAATCATATCTTCGGCACTGCCGGTCTGCCCGAGATAACTTGGTACAAATGGAAGCCCAAGACGCAGAGCTGATTGAAGTAAACAAAACATCACAATTGATCTCTAAATTTACCAAAGAAACATCAATATATAGAGAACAAATGCTCACAAAACAAAACAAAAAAGAAGAAAGAAAGAAAAGATTCGGTGCATAACCAAATCAAGCACTAGAACCCAAGAAAATGAATTCAAGACTCGTTTCAACGTTAATTATTAAGAAATTTGTTAACACTTAACAAGAAAAATAGCCGTTAGGTTACCCAGAAAAATGTTGACAAAAAGAATACTGAATACACCAGGTCCTTTGCATAACCGACTTTAGATTCAAGACTCGTTCCAACGCAAATTACTAAGAAATTTACGAACAAGAAAAATGCCCGTTTGGTTACCCAGAAAAATGTCGAGAAAAAATACACCAGGTGTACTAGAACCCTTTTGCTTAACCGACTTTAATACACTCTAAATCCATCTAAACCGAACCCACAGACCATTAATTTCCAGGAATTTCTCTTTATTAATTTAGTTTTTTTCGTTTATTTTCCCAGATGCCAAACAGGAAATCAAGAAGCTGGAAATACCAAGATAATCAACAGGGATTCTTCCATTACAGAAACGCCCTGTGGGCTGGTGGGTGTCGAAATCTCGTCCGTAGGGAAGATGATCGGCGCGCGCAAAAGTTCCGAGAAAATTATTGGTGCCACAGTCGACGGAAGAGTCCCCAATGACGAATAAGGCCGGAACGAGAGGGGAAGAAGTTTGGGTTGACGATGGAGTGGGATCTACTGATTCAGAAGGGGACATTTTGGGGCTGGTGGGGCCGATGAGGTAAGATTGGAAGCCATTAATGAGATCCTGAGGGTATTGCAGAGCTCTTGGTTGAAGAAACATGGCAGACATGAGGACGAAAAGGGTGGAAATTACAGAACAATCCATTGACATTGCAGCGAGCGAGCAAGAGAACAATTGGCGGGAACAAGAATGGTTGAATTGCCGGTAAAAAATATACTTATAATTTCAAATGAATTGTCAAAATTCACTTGAGTTATGACAATTAAAGATAATTTATTTTGCATCATTTGCAATTATAATTTATTGAGAGTTGTTTTTATTATTTTATTAATTTATTGAGACTTGTTACTTCCCTTTTCATACAATGAAATTGTGATAAATTATTTCATAAATAAAATATAGTACAACATGTTGGGATTTCTCATACTTTTTGACATTTCAGTCTAGAAGAGTCCACTCAAGTGGATCATAGACCGCTCAAGCGATTCACGACGAAAACACATTTTATTGAGGCGGCTTGAGTTGTACTTGTCACATGATTTAACCTAATTTTTTGTTTATATAAAAAAAGTTTAAGTACCAAAAATATTAAGATATATAATATAGAGAGTGAAGCATCATGTGATAATACACTAGAGGCTCAAATTGAGATTAAATAGTGTAAAGAGATATTCAGATACGCTAATGTGAGACTTAGATTTAGAGATCAAATATTATGGAGCTGGTTCTTTTAATCCTTATTGATAATAGTAGATTATTCATTCTTATTCTCCTGTTAAGGTAGTTAATCAGCTGAATTACGTATATTTTGTGTTTTTCTTGAATGTTTTTGTTCTATCTTTATTTGCTTTGTGTAGATTGAAGCCTAAATTCTGTTTTTTCGTTGTATTAGGGAATTTGTGTTTTAAAAATTCCAACAAGTGATACCAAAATTTTTGGTCATTGGCTTAATCACTCAATAGCAATAAAGATAAAGAACATCATGTTAAAGATCTCTACAGAATAATAGAGAATGTGAAAGTAGGCAGCCAGCCAAATCACGTATATCTTGTATTCTTTTTTAATGTTCTTGTTCCATCTTTATTTGCTTTATATAGATTGAAGCCTACATTACTTTTTTTGTTGCGTTAGGGAATTCGCGTTCTCAAAAATTTCAACAAATGATATCAGAGCTTCTAGTTATTAGCTTAATCACTCGATCGCAATAAAATACAAAATATCATGTTAGAGATCTCTACATACTAGTAAAAGGCGTGGTTGTAGGTAGAATTACCACTACCACACAGGTGAAATCTAGCAACGACAGCTCAGATCTCCGGTACATGCTGCTTGATCAAATCGACAAAAGTAGTGTATTAAAGAAGAAAGCAGCAGTCAAGGTGATCAGATATGGTGGAGCATCCATACCCGTGAAAAATGGTGCAAAACAAGACCGCCGATAGATTTTCAAAATGGTTTAGAAATTCGAGCCAATGTGGAGATTGCTGAGATTGTGTCTGATATTTTTGGGCAATTCAGTATAGGGGAGTCCACTCAAGCAGATCATAGATGGCTCAAGCAGTCCATGACAGGAGCGTGTTTTATTAAGGCAGCTACGGTTGTAGCCATCGCATGATTTGACTTAGTTTTTTGTTTATATATAGTGAGTTTAAACACCATAAATTCTAAAATACATAGAGGGTGAGGCACATTGTGAGGATACACAAAAAGAATTAGATTGACGCTAGAGCGTATAAAGAGATGCTCAAATGCGCTAGAGTGAAACTTAGATTTAGATATTAGAGAGTTAGAGCAAGATCTTATAATTTTTATTGATAATAGTGGATTATTATTTTTATTCTCTTTTAGAAGTTGGAAGTCAGTCGAACCACGTATATCTTGTGTTCTTCTTGAATATTCTTATTTTATTTTTTATTTACTTTGTGGGAATTGAAACTTACGTTTATTTCTTTTTTGCTATGTTAAGAGATTTGTGTCCTAAAAATCCCAATAGAACAAGATGGTCATTACATCTTCTATTAATTCAAATATAGATAATGGTATAAATTATTGAATACATATAAATGTAACGGACCCTATATTAAAAGTGGCTAGCATTTTTAAAATTAGTAGCTTATATATTGTAATTTATAGCAAACATTTTGAGTATTTGGTAAAAGCTGTACTTTGTAATTGAAATAGAAAAAAAATTTATAATTTATAGTAGAAATTGTAAATGTTTGAAAAAAATTATATCTTATAATTAAAATTAATACTAATAAACTAAAAATTATTAGTAGTAATTTTGTCAAACAGCCTCCATTAACACATAATATAGAGTTCACTATAATGATAAGTATGTAGTAATTTATATAGGGTAATATGCAGGAGTTTTATATCATTATTGTTAGTCAAAGCTTCAAAATTCGTTAGTTTTGAATAGTCTTGTTTTATAAAATAAAAAAAAAGTGATAATACGACCTTTTAGTTTTTAAATTTTTCTAGAATGTGATAATACAAGCTTTTTATTAAAATATATAATATGTTTTATTTTTTGCTTTTAATTACAGTGTTTGATTTTTTTCTTAGTTTTTAAAAAAATAATTGACTTTTTTTTATTGAGAGCATGATTGCCATTTCATACAATAAAAAATAAATTATTTTGTAATATAAATAAATTTCTTTCCTTAAAAAAAGAAACTAGGGAAGTAAAGGGCCTTTAATTGTATACCAACTAGCTAATTAGTAGACCCTATAACATTCTCGAAATTAAAGATGTCTATTTTATGTATTAAGATTTTGTTTTGGAATTATTTATTTGTTTATTTAACTTATTTTATTTTATTAATTTTTATAATTTTTTTATTATTTAGTCAAATTATTATATTTTTTAAAATGTTATTCATTAAAATCCTAGATAATTTGCTAATGGGAATGAATGAATATTATATTTTTTTTGCTACAATTAATAGATGTAAATTTTGAATAAATATTTGAATGTGAATGAATTGATATATATATATATATATATATATTGTGCTAGCTTCATTTTTTGTATCTGAAATTGATTTTTGTATTGTATATGTTTTAGTAATTACTCATGCTTAAATGCATTTTAAACATAATTTAATTTTATAAAATTAATATTAAATAATAAGTAAACTTCTCAACTAAGAACTTTCATTAAATTCACTCTTAATTATGATTAAAAGCAACAAAAAGATATTTTTGCCACGCATATACGCATATATATTAATTAAAAATATATTTTTATACCTTAATTTTTACAATTTGTTTAAAGAGAGAGGGAGAGAGACTGACTATACGCTGACCGTCTCTACAACTGATCAATAAATCTCCTGTTAAAAAAAATTAATCAATAAATCTTTGTGAATGACATAATTACATAAACGAGACGATGATGAGCGAAGAGGGAGATTTAGCCATAATTTCATATGTCCTTATGCGTTCTTGGTCCACAACTTTACTACTCATCAACAATCACTTGTCTTTGATCAATAAATTATGCTACTCATCAATATATATTATAACAATACTTCATTTCATTCTGGTTTCCTCCATATTATGGAGGAGAACAGAGGAGTAAAATTCTTAAAATGCCCGTAGTCTCTCTCTCTCTCTCTCTTTTTTCTAACACTTTCATATTTTTCCTCTTTTTCATTAAATATAATTCAAACACAATAATATCTAACTTTATACTTCTAAGCCATGTTTGTTTTGATAGAAGAACTGATTGGACTAATTACTAAAAAATATGCAAAGCTCAAATTTTTAAAATTTGACTTTTTGCATTGTTAGTCTCATATATGGTTAATTAATCTTTCATATGAGGGCCCAATAGGTTGGTATTAATGAAATTATTTATCCCTAATTTCTCCTAGATTATTTGTTCCGCGTCTAGAGTATATTTCATTCTTATTCAATAATAAAAAATAAAATTTCAACTCTAATATCATAATTTATCCTATTTTAACCAAACACGATATAAATAAACAATAGTATACATAATTTATTCACTATCTCATAATCTTAAAAAACATAGTTAAGCACTTTTTTAATTTAAAATGGACATATTTTAATTATTTAAACTGTTTATTTTATTGTTCATAGTGCATATATTATTACTGTAAAAAATCAAATTGATCGGATATCATTAACTTAATTATCATAATTATTTTGTATATGTTTCTATTAGAGTTCCATTCTGTTCTTACAAGTCAAATTATCGGTAAATAAGATTTTTGGAAATGAGCACTGTGTTTATGATTTAAATTTACAAATGTTTTTTAGGCAATTTTTGATATATATATATATATATATATATATATATATATATATAAAAGTTGACTAAGAATATATCAATTGTTTCCATAAGTTGGTATTGCAATTTTAGTCATCAGCTCGATTTATTATTTGGCACATATTTTTCTTGGTGATTGTTGTTCTAAGGTTTTAATTGAAATGAATTAGCTATTATATAATTAAATCTCTAGCTATAGGAAAAGGGGAGTTGGACATATTTAGTAACAACTAGATAGAGGTTTTAAAGCTACCATTGGTTTATGCTAAATTAAGAAATTTAGCTTAATTGTTGTAATTAATATAATAACAATAAGGGCTAGGCCTATTAGGATTTAAATTTGTATTATTATTCATTGCAAATTCGTGTGTAGTTAAATAAAATATTTTTATATATGTTGGTGTTAATATTTCAAATGTTAGGTTTTGAGACAATGACATAGAACTACTCCTCTATTAAAAGAGTAGTTTTGTGGTGGATTTTTTGTATCGAGGTGGGTGCATTTTCTCATTTTGTAAGAAGGTTAAATTATATGTTGCAAAATACTTTATTTAAAGTTGTTCTGTAATTAATTTTGGATTCAAATTTGAGTACTTTTGCAATTTATGGTAATTGTGAATTTATTGTAATATATCTCTTATATTGTTAATTGAGATATTTTTATGAGATATGAATGGAATAAAATTGATTAGTGATAGCTATTTTATAAATACATTCATTAACATATATCATGACATAACATGAAGATTTAGCCCGAGGTGCAAATAAAGTTAAAATGAGAATTTGACCCGAAGTACTGGTACAGTTAATATCAGTCCGCTGTGTTGATATCGCTATAAGCGTATGATGCATGACCAGAAGAATTCATTTCCGCTAAAATTACAGATGAACTAGAACCCGAGATGCTCTGGGGTGCTCACAAGATGTATCATGACATGCATAGTACATAACATGCATATTTTACCCAAATTATCTTTGAGACAAAACTATTAGTGAATATGATGTGTGCATATTTTTTAATTGTAACTTATTCTTCTTTATCTTAAGATTGTGTGTTCACTAAGTAAGTTGATAGCTCACACTTCTACAATGTTTTCTTTTCAGGTGTGCAAGAGAGTGCGGTCCATTGCTGACCCTAAATTTTGATATTAGGCGAGTGATTTGAGATGAACTTTTGTATATCTTGTATATGTTTTAATATGTTATCTCTTATTTTATTGTAAAAGAATAAATTTTTTTACATATTTGTTGTACATTTATAAAATAAAATTTGGTACATTTAATCTATTGTTAATTTGAGGGATATAAGTTAATATATTTTTTAAAAGAAAAGAAAATTATATTTTTATGCTATATTTAGTAATTATATGCACAAGTTTATGATTATAAATACATATAATTATCTCTGCGATGGGATATCTAAGTAGTAGTGTTCAAAAATTCGAAAAAAATTGAAAAATTAGTCCAAATCAGACCAATCCGTGCGGATTAGTTTGGTTTTACTCTGAGTTTGTTTGGTTTCGGTTCTAAAAATATGTAAACCGTAAACTAGAGATTGGTCCACGAAGTTTAGGCCATAGTTCCGGTTCAGAGCCGAACCAAATCAAAATATTTAATTCAATATATATACACACACATATACATATATTATTTATAACATATGAATATTATTTATATTTATATTTATAATATATAAATTGTTACGTTCACTTCACGCCGTTCAGACTTCTATACTTTTTTAAGCTAATAAGTTATTACTGTTAATTCTAAAAAAGTTCATTTGGCATTTCGCATTTAGCGATTGCCGTATTTACTTCACGTTCACAATGGCGTGTGCTGTGATAGATAATTACAAATTTTTTATGCTACTGTTTAAAATTATAAAAAAAATATTTTTATTAAGTATTAATGTAATTTTTATTTAAATTTTAATACTTTATAATAATGTATTGCATGTTAGTAAAATCGCAATTTAAAATCGACATCAAGCCGTTAATAATAAATTTAATTTGATTTAATTCTAAAAACTATACAATTTAATTTTATCCTACAATTACTAAAATCATAAAAATTAATTTAGTACTTGATTTTATTCAAATTCAGTCTAAACCGATATACCCTACATCCAAGAGCACTTTCTCACCTTGGATACAGATGATGTCATCGCATATGACAAAGGAAGTCCTGTCTGTGAGAGACCAAAATTCCAAAAAGCAAATAATGGCGCTCTTGACATAATTGTTTATTTGTTTAGTTTATTTTATTTATTTTAATATTTTTATTATTTAATTAAATTATTACAATTTTTTAATAAAATATCAAATGAATTAAAAAATTTTTTTGTGTCAATGAATCAAATATTATGTCACTTATTTTTATTTCTAATAAGGTTTTTTTAAATTTTTAGTTAATTTTTTAATTTTTTAATTTATATTATAAAAATAAAAATAAATAAAATTTTCAAAATTTAACCCAAGTAAGACCTGTATATTTTGTTCAGTTGTCGAGAAAATTATATAAATAAATAATTTACAAGAAAAGTGAAACATAATCTTATCTCTTTCGCAAATTATTTTTTATTATCTGTTTAGTTTGTACTAAATAAATAATTCACAAGAAAAGTGAAACATAATCTTATCTTTTTCGCAAATTATTTTTCATTATCTGTTTAGTACAAGTGAAATATAATCTTATCTTTTTCGCAAATTATTTTTCATTATCTGTTTAGTTTGTACGAAAGTTAATAAAAAATTTAATTTTTAATTTTTTTGTAATTTATTATCTTATTTTTTTATAAAATATGTTTTATAAAAAAATATTTTTTACAAAAAAAATATTTTTCAAAGACTCATATTTTTTTGCATCAACTAAACACACATGTAATAAAAAAAAAAGTAAAATAGTTATGTTTTTGTCATTATATTTTAATTAAAATAACGAAGCCTTCAGGGTTTGTTTATTTAACAAGAAATGAAAAGAAAAAAATTAATTGTTTTATTTTTTTAGATATATATGTTTAGTTGATGAAAAAAAAACATCAGTTCAAAAAAATACTTTTCTATTTAGAAATATTTTTCTATAAAATAAATCTTATAAACACTAAAAAGTATAAGATTATACATCATGAAAAAATTTAAAACTGAATTTTTTATCAATTTTGTTGGAAATTAAATAAATAACAAAAATTAATTAATTTATATATTTTTTATTTTATCATTTTAATAAATTATTTGTTTATATTTATTTTTCTGATAACCGAAAAGTGTTGAAAAAGTCTTTGCTTTCACACTTTTGCCCCAACGCTCTCCTTTCTGTCCTTTTCTCTCCACGCTCCCACTTTTCCTCGTTTTGTATACTCCAAAAACACTGCACCCAAACAGACCCTCTTCCCCTTTCTCTCTCCAATTTAAGAGACACCCGGCCTAAACCCCCGGCTCGGTGGTAGATAGAGATAGATAGATATATATATATTATTGTAGATAAAGCAGTGGGTATTGATAGTGTATAGATCAGGTATGAGCAAACCGCGGCAGAAGCCACCATCTGGCCGTACAAATCTCGCATCATGCATTGTGGCCACGATCTTCTTGATCTTCGTCGTCATCGTCGTCCTCATCGTGTTCTTCACCGTATTCAAGCCCAAGGACCCGCAGATCACCGTTAACTCCGTCCAACTTCCCACGTTCTCCGTCGCTAGCGGCACCGTCAACTTCACCTTCTCTCAGTACGTATCCGTCCAGAACCCCAACAGGGCCGCGTTCACCCACTACGACAGCACACTGCAGCTAATATACTCCGGCACTCAGGTGGGGTTCATGTTCATCCCCGCCGGAAAGATCGACGCCGGTCGGACCCAGTACATGGCCGCCACTTTCTCCGTCCAGTCGTTCCCTCTGGCGGTGGCGCCGCCGCAGAACGTGGGCCCATTTGTCGCCGACGGGATAAACGGGTTCCGGGTCGGACCCACGATAGAGATCGAGTCGAGGATGCAGATGGCCGGGAGGGTCAAACTCTTGCATTTCTTCGCGCACCACGTGGAGCCGAAGTCGGATTGCCGAGTGGCCGTTTCTGTGAGCGATGGATCTGTGTTAGGTTTTCATTGCTAGTACTTTTTTTTTTTTGGTGATTTGGGTGTTCGATTTGGAAGCACAATTTGGTGGAGTCAAGTGTAAAAATGATTTCTGTGGACGTTTTTGTTTCAGATTCTTGTGTTTTGCCGTGGGTTTTGATGGGTTTTGTTTCAAATTCTTGCATTTTACTGTGGGCTACTGATCCTGCTTCTACTGTGAGAAAATATGCCAGACGAGCTCTCAATTGAGATTTTTTTTTTTTTTGAATTAGATCGTGTTACTTTAAAATTCGATAGCGGTTTTCAAAGTAGTTCAAGGAATTAGTTTACTTCTAGGCACAGGCGCACAGCTTCATTTGCTATGCTCTTGTTCTTCGGGCACATTTGGCATGGTGGTTGAACTCTCTTTAGAAATGTTGTCGCGGGTAATTACTGGAATCCCAAGTTAAATTTGGAGTATTCCAAAAGCTCAGATCCAATTACAAGTAGACAAGTCTAAAGTAGTCTGATACAATGTTAATTTAGTATCTTCTGCCTCCATTTTCTTTGGTATCTGTCATCCTCATTTCGTTGGGTTCACTTCCAAGTTCCAATTTTTGCAAGGTTTTCCAAACATTACTTTAGGGCATGTTTGTTTTGAGCAAAAGAAAGCCTGAATTTAACTAATAGTTCAAATTAAAATTTTATTTGACTGTTTGTTTGTGTTTTCTATGTTTGGATTAACTATCTAGATCTGGATGGGTGATTTTAAATGCAAACACTTGTTTGTTTTGAACAGCTATTTAGACAAATATTAATCCACTATACCCACCCAGGTGCTTGTGCATTTAGAATTACCCTACCTGGATTGGATACCCGTTTCCTTGTATAAGGATAAGTAGTGGGGCAGGAATTTGGGGTTGGTACTTTGCAGTGCAACCCAAATAATTAGTTTTTAAACATATTATTATTATCAAATTAGTTCAGTGTAAAAAAATTGTCAAATTTGAGATTTATACTATATATATATATATATATAAAAGAATGTAGTATTTACTCCCAAGCTTCCAAACACCTTATTTTAATTTTTTATTAAAAATTGACTACTTCTATCCTATGCAGCACAAATTTCTACCTTAGGTGCTTTCTTAATCATATAATTAAAAACACACACACACACACACACACACATAAGACCTCACATCATATTACTTTCTCAAATATTATGGGCTCATTTGATAATCCAAACTGAATTGAATTAAATTGGATTGAATTGCATTAATAGTGAAGGGATTGATAATAAAATGAAATTAGTAGTGAAGTGAAATTAATTTTTTTATATTTGAATTGAGTGGGATTAAATAACGGATTAGATAATAATTTATCATTGTATTAAGTTAATTTATTTTAAAATTAACTTAAATAAATTAATAAGTTAAATTTTATGTTATTTATTTTAATATTTTAATATTTCTTATTATTTTTAAAAAAATTTAAATTTACTCATTAATCTAATCCTTCTTAATTTTACACCTCTCCCATCACTAATTATCTCTCATTTGACGGACTAATAGTTAGGATTAATTCGCTCGGACTATTAATTCGAAAACTTAACAAATGCGGTATTAGACTATATTCTGAATTAATAGTTCGGACGAACTATTAGTTCGGTAAAACAAACATGGCTAAGACTATCTCTCTCTGTACATATAAATATTTTGTATTGGAGTTCAAAATTTTATCTTGTACGCAGGAGCTATCAAAGTCGATCTCTTTGAGTTGCCAAACAATTTTCCTGTTATAACTCGGTGCTACAATTTGATGTCACTATTTCGCGGCCACCCTTGCACTGCCAAATATATTACACCAAAATTCCTAATCTTTAAAAATTGAAATAGGCAAGTAAATCGACATAAAATTTTAAAAATACCAAAGTTTTTAAAAAAAAAAAAAAACCTCAATGGCCCAAAACAAATGCAATCAATGATATTTGGTCACTATTTTTTTATATAAAAAAAAAGAATTTAATTTTATGAGCTAAAGAAGATTGTTTTTTGCACAAAATGTGGACTATAATGATATTTGAACTTAAAACATGATCTCTCATGGTGTTTTATTCTCCTATGCATGTATTGTACATTTGGAAATGACAAGAATTTGTTATTTTATTAGATATTATAGTATTTGTCAATAATGTCATAATATTTGTTAATTTAATTTTATTATATACTATCAAATTATTGCAATTTATTTGAATTTGATTAATTTCGTGTATCGCAGAGGTCAATGCTAGTATTTATATAAAATGAAGTTGATCAGATATCTATAATGATGATATCTTATAATGTTTGTTTAACATTTTTTTAAAAATTATACTTATCATTTATTTATTTGTAAATAAATTTTATCAGATTAAATATCTATAGATATCTGATTACCTTTAGTTTTTATATTGATAACAAATTCGGCAATAATTTCTAAATAATAAACTAATTTAATTATAAAAATATATTTAAAAACTAAATTATTTAAACTCCACAACACCACCCCACTTCCTAGCTGGGGTCGAAAGAGGATATTAGAGAAAGAAAGAAATTAATTTAAAACAATTTTACCCTTTAAGTATATTTTTCTAATACTTTTAGATATAATTTTTTGTCTGATTTTTTAAAATATTTTTATTGGTATTTTTTAAATTGAGGGGTCCTAAGATTTTTATTAGTGATTTTTCTGTTTATATTTTGGTCCATTTTTTTTAAACATTTCTATTTTTTACTTTTTAGTTTGTTTGTTCTATTTTTGTTACCTAGATCATGTAGTGCAATAAATATGATTCTTTATATCAATGATGTACTCCATAACATCTAGAATCAGCACTTTAAATCGTAAAATTATATAAAACATAAATGTTATCCAAAAGTACAACAAGAATTCGCTTAAGAAGTATAATTTATTATGTTTATTAATTTGAAATTTGAAATTTAAAATTATAAGTAAAAATTTATATACACACTTATTTAAATATCTTAATTTCTAATGAATTATAAGTTAAAAACTAAAAATAAAATTAAAACAAATAACTCATAAATATTAAAATATTATATATCTCTTATCCAACAAAATTAGATAAATAATTACTAAAAAAAAATACTAACTACCACTTAGTAAACAATAAATTCAGAGTTAAAACTCTACCACTCAAAGTTCAACTTTTATTGTTATTACTCATTGTTAGATGGATCGTAGTTGGCAGGACTATTACTAAAATAGTATATGAGATTATTTATGTTGTGTTTTTATTTAATTTTATAATAAAAAATATTTTGTATGATATAATATTAATTTATTTTTATAAAATAAATAAAAATAAATATGACATATTTAATATTTATTAAATATTTTTATTTATTAAAAATATCACATAAATAATTTCGGGTGATAGTCCGAAATACCCAATAATTTCCCAAACCGAAGACAGTCCTGAATCGCAAATCACAACTCCACCGAAATCTTTGGGATGCGAGTAAAGGCTCTCTTCTTTTCTTTAGCCTTGTGATGATGACGTGAATCATGGGTTTTATTAAGCAACAGTACCGTGTTCCATAATTGGAATGACGTTTTAATTTTTTTTATTTTTTTATAAATAAAATTAACTTTTTTATTTAAGGTAAATTACACTGACTCCTGATATTTTTGACAAAAATAAAAATTCTCATGTAGTTTTAAAATTTTCACTAACACTCCATCAG
>JAOTRH010000008.1:12643278-12673737 GCA_034768845.1 Heliamphora exappendiculata | reverse complement strand
TCAATGTACCATTTTTATATATCCAATCTCAAGGAGTTAAAATACACATATTTGCAATCATTCACAATTACAAATCATTTTAAGACATGACAGTAAAGCCACTTAATCCCCTTGCAATTTCTTTACTTTCCACCACCTATTTACTCTCTTCTCTTACATTTTATTTTGTTGTTTACATTTATATCTTTGTATTTGCACTATTATTGTATGAGTACATACTCATAAAACTTACTCATAATTTTATTCATGAATCAAAACGATTGATTCAAATTTATGAGTTATTGCATTTTTGTTTTGTTTATTTTTTCTTCCTCTCTCTTTCACAAATGTACTTTTAAGATAATCAACTCCATCATTTTGGCAATTGATGATATCCCACTCATGTTTTCACCTTCTTAGAATGAAGGGATTTCATCATTCTTATGATTTCTTGGAAATCAATTATTACACAAATAGACATAAGAAGGGTCATAAAGCAGACTTAGATGTTAACTTTTATTGGTAGGAACAAGCCTTAAAACCATTGAATTTGAGAGTTTTCAACAAACTTGGGGGCATCTTTAAGATCATGATCATCTTCCAAGCAAAGACACACTTCTTCATTAGAAATTTGTGAGGAGTTGGAAGAGCTCCAATCTAAACACAAGTATCTCCTCTCTTTTTTTTTCTTTTTTGTTTTCATCTCTGGCCATTAAGTGAAGCTGGAAGCTAGAAATAAACTTTCACATACTCGACTGGTCCGAGCAATCATCCGAGATAATCGCAAGGAGCCCATCGCCAACAATTGTGAGGCACCGAGAAGTACCTTTTAACCTGACCGGACTTCTCTCTTCGTCATGACTCCATTTGCTCGTGTTCTCACAATCGCGGCCTAAATGTCATCCTTGCCGGCTGGCCTAGTGCATCGGCCACTTTGGGGGATGGTACATCGCATAGTGTGTTGGATTGCTTGAATTTGGATGTGGATGGAGAGCAATGTCAAAATTGAGATAATATTTTTGGGTACTTCCCAAGTTTTAAAGTATAATAATGCTACATATACAATTGCATAATTGGGTTATAAATGTGGTCTTGCAACCATCGGCGGCCCACTGAACCATTGGTCCATATGCACAATTTGATTTGGTCGAACATATAAGCAATTATACGAGAACATAAAATTTACATAATTCAGCTTAAAATTTATATTTACGGGTAAGGATCAGCAAATAATACACTATAAAAAAAGAAAATACAATGAGTCGATAGTATCTATAAATCTCACCATTAAAGCATAAACCTCTCGAAAACCCACATATATATATATAGAAAACTCTAATACGAAGAATTGGTCAAACCAATAAACAAGTTACTCGGGTTGTGAATAGATTATAAGAAAAAAATAAGTTAAATACAAGACACCAACCAACAACACTTTACAACTCATTGATATACAAACTATTTCCGATGTAGATGTTACGTTGATATGGATGAAAATAGTGTATGCTTGAATTTTTATGGCTATATCATGAAGAAGCCTAAAGTGAGAAATGAACCATACATTGGGTCATATGTTTAATAAGTTGTAATTTCTCGTGGATTCTTGAATCTCTAAGCTGGTTCCTCATCATGTAGCTCCCTTGCATGCAAGGTCCTCAAGGCCCAGTCAAGATCTCTCTGCCAAAATTGCCAACATGCAGCCAAAGTACCGGTTATCTCTCTCATTTACCAAAAATGTATTGTTTTGTATCTAGAAAAGTTAGTTGGAATTTCATCTCAAATTCAAAATGAATGGATTATAATTTAACTATGTATTGTAAGGGCCACACTTCAAGTAAATATGGACAATTAATTTTAAATTTTATTTAATCATACGATAACTTTTCTAGCTAGCTATAAGATTGGTACCATAGGAAAATCCTGAGACAATTACCAACGGATTCGAGTTTTCTCCGTGAATTGCTGTTGCACCCATTTGGACCAATCAATACCAATTGTTCTCTTTTCGACATGGTTCGGGAAGCTTGTTTTGTATCGCTCATGGCTATTATTGTTGTCAATAGCTCAAAGTTTTTGGACTAACTTATGCGCATTTTGACTGATTTTTAGAGAAAGAATTTCAACATGTATTAATTTGACTTAGAGACCATGCTGTGCATGGCTGCACAGCACGAGGTGTTATGCAACTTCAGTGTGCAGTTGATGAAGATATTTTTATGATCAGATTCGTTCAATATGTAAAACATAAATTAATTCAATATCTATAGTTATGCAATAAAAGACAATTGTTCAACAGTTTTGTTTTCAAATTTATTGTTACATGTTATTTTATTGGGTAATTTTTACTAAAGTCCCATTTTATGCTTCATTTTACTAAAAAGTCCTAAAATAAGTTCAACTTTGTTATAAGTCCCATTTCGAAATAGTATTCCGATTATACCCTTCCATTGAATCCCTCATTCGCGCCTTTGTTTTCCGTTCAAGTTTCATAACAACGGCTCCGAAAAAGCAGGAAACAACCTACTTAAAACCTACCATATTCAAAAAATCGAAAAATCACCATCCACGGACTGCGAAAAAACCGCAGAATATTGAGAAGCATGCATTGATGGATTGCGATTTGGCTTGTGATGTAGATTTGAAGAACAAAAAACTTTAAACTCATCAAAAATCTAATATCATGCCATTCTTCAAAGTTTCCACAGGTAACTTTTCCAAACATCCCTCGATCTATTATACGTACATCTCTCAATTATGTTGAGTGTATCATTTTCTGTTGGATTTTTGTTGGGTGTATCATTTCATGCTACAGCCAAAATGAAATGAAATGACACACACAATAGAAGTCCAACAAAAAATGACACATCCAACATAAAATAATATACACTATAAAATTCAATAGAAAATAATACACCAAACAGAAAATGATACACCAAACGAAAATTCAACAGAAAATAATACACTCAACAGAAACACGATTTTCATGGATTATAATTTAATAAGATTTTCAAAGTAGTAATCACATGTTTGTAAATAAAAATAATTTTCATTGCAGAAATTAATCGATTATTAGAATCATGAATGAGAACAAAAAAACTAATCTTGAAAATGAATTAATATGCAAAATAATGAATGAGAATGAAAAATAACCTTGAAAACAAGTGAAAATAAATCTGCTCTAAAAATTCCAGTTGGATGTATTTTATCAAGAACACAATTCTTCACGCTTAAAACAAATGAAAACAAAGAAGCATATGCATTCCACTGTTCCCGTTCTCACCAAAATTGGAAATTCTAATTTGCGTGGATACAGGAAATATCAACAGAATTGGCATCTTGAAAAAGATTCCTTATATCACAACATATCTTAGGGTATCACTTTAATTAGATTTGAAAAAGGGTATAATGATCTATTTTTTATATCTAAAATTTAAAAAAAAAACTTTATAGAATATCATACTTTTGATAAAGACTAATCTCTAAGCATCTTCTTAAAATGAGATCTATCCCCAATTTACGCTATTTTATTTGTAGATAAATATTATTCGATCACATAGATACAGATATTTGAATAACTTGATTTTTTTCACAGATTACAAACTTGACGAGTTTTACATAATAAACGAATCCAATAATAAAATTATATTCGAAAATCAAACACTTAAGGGGCGCAGCATCCTCCCTAGGCCGGTACTAATAATGGGTGCCTCGATTAAAACTTCGTATGGATTAGCTTTAAAAAAAATTTAACATCTAAGAAATTTTAAACTTTAAACATTAGAGGTAATAAATTTTTAAATCTCAACTTTTGACCATAAGACTAACCACTTAAGTTTATATATTAAGGAGAAATCAACTTTTTGAGTATTTTTTATCAGCAACCTTGTCACAATTGTTTCATTTTTTTTCCTTTTTTTGGAACAATTATTCGGTGTCCCAGGATAAGACCACCTGGTGCCCCAAAACCTTTGAGAGCTACACGACCCTACGGGAATCACTGCTCAATACAGGGGACAGGGGCACCACGTGGCAAAGATATCTGGCAATGTATAATTTTTCTTTTTCATGACCATTTTTGTAAAATGACACTGGTGTAATTCTTGATTCTTCAAGTTGAACTTAATTAGTAAAGACACTTGTGTAACTTTTGCAAAAATTGGTAGGATAATTTTAGCATGAATGAAACCAAGATTGAAAAATAGGAGCCGGGTATGTTGTTTTTCGAAAAGGAGTTTTCAACTGTGTCATTGTGGATAAATTTATATAATGTTTTCTTTGAATTGTGAACAAAAGAGGGGATAGAATGCTTGATAAGTATTCTTAGGAAACTTTTGTATGTGGATGATCTGACGCACTCTTGAAGTAGACTCATATTTGTCCGAATTTGCATTGAGGTATAAGCTAACAAAGAGATTTCAAAATCATTTCCTATAAATTTAGAATATGAAGATCCTTATGTTATTCTAATGAAAACTTCTTGGGTTCCTTTAAAATGCACTAAATATAATATATTTTGTCATAATCTTAATAATTGTGTAAATGCACAAGAGGGCGTACTAATTTCTAAACAAATTTGGAGGAGAAAAGACAAACATGACAACAAAAACTCAAATGAGGAATGAATTAATATGAAGAAAAGAAAGAAAAATGCTAATAAAGTTTCTCATGGAAAAGTAAATGGGTTCAACGCTCGACCATCGAAAAAGTTTAGTGAGGCTTTCGCTTCTAACATTTCGAGATCTTCAAATGTTTTTAACATTCTTTCGTTTTGTGAGCTCATGAGAGAAGATATCTATAAAGATGAGCAAAATGTTATTGATAATATCATATCTTCTCCTATTATGTCTACCATGAAGACCATTCTCCCTAGTAAATAGGTTGATAAGATAAAATTCAAAAGGAAAAAGAATCTAAATCCAGCATCTAGGGATAAGAACAAAAAAAAGCTAAATCAAAATATCAGACATCTTTCGATTAATCGGAAAAAAGATTTTTGATAATTTTGGATAGTGTTTTAGTTTTTTGGAGTTTGTCTTTTGACTCCGGTTGCTCTTATATTTTTGTAGCTGTCTCTTTTGAGACGTGTGAATTTTTGTATTGCTACGATCCTCCCTAACATCTCGGGTTGTGAGAGTTTTTTATTATACTTGTTGGTTAGGATGTAGTTTCTGTTTGTCATTATAATTTGTTATAATATTTAATTACTTATCCAAAAAGAAAAATCAAAATTGCAAGAAAAAGTTTAACGCAATCCAAACACAAAGAAGCCACAAAATTTTACATTTAAAACACTAACTTGATTAAAAACTACATGGCCATGTCCAGATCTAAGTAAATCAAACACTCCCACTTTGAATAACTATAAAAACCAATTTTCATATTTCGTTTAATTCACAACTAAACGATTTAAGTAGAATGGATTTGGCTTCAGCTCCAAATATAATTCATGTGAACAAAGGGCATGTCTGCTAACAAAATATTACCCACGTACATACCCACTTCGAAAATCTTAATCATGTGAACAATCAAAATATAATTCAAAGAATTGTTTCTTAAAATTAAGATTCAAAATATAAAAATAACTAAAATGCAAATAGCACGTCTAAAAAAACAACAATCATTGAGTCGGTGATCATTGTACTTGCAAATAGCCCAACTAAAAAAAATAACAGCCTACTAAAAATAGTACTAATCGTCTTACATCACAAAATATAAAATTGCTTCGCGATTTTATATTTTTTTTTGCAATGCAAGACGAATTTTAATTCCTCCCTATGTTTTATTTGTTGGGATGAGCTTAAACCATTGTCTTTGTGGGTTTTCATCGCAGTGAGGAAGATCTTTGGAATCCTCTCCCAAGCAAAGACACTTGTTGGTTAGAATTGCTGTGGAATTGGAAGAAGATGATGATGATGATGATGATGATGAAGAAGAAGAAGAAGAAGAAGAAGAAGAAGAAGAAGATGAATCCCAATCTAAGCACAAGAATCTCCCTTGTTTGTCTTTGGCGGCAATGTGAAGTTCGGAGCCAGAAAGGCGGGTCCACCTACTTTGCTGGCTGAAGCAATCATTAGAGACAGCCGCCGGAAGTCCGTCGCCCACGGCGGAGAGGCAGCTCCCAAGAGGATCCATTAACGTGATCGCACCACCGTCCCAAAGGTGGCGCCACCTGCTCCTGCTCGGACAATCGCTTAGGTGGATGTTTTTATCCTCGCCAACCTGCACGCATTGCCCCGTTTGCGGATGGTACATGATTTCGGAGATTGGGTTTCCAGACGTTGGTTCTGCATAAAAGGAAGAGAAAAACTCAAAAACTCCGGAATATGTTGATATAATGTTAAATTCTCTTACTATCCGAAAGAGAAAAAACGGTATACCTTGTGTGACTTGTTGAAGGAGCTGCAATCTCTTTTCCATGGTGGAATTTCTAACACGGTCCCACTCCTTATTAAACATTCCGTACACCTCCTCCATCTCCACCGTCCCTTCCCTCAACATATAACTCCCTTGCAGCGTCCAGAACGCCCAATCAATATCTCTCTCCGCCACAAACGCCGCCAAGCACCCGAAATACCGGTTCTCCTCCTCGTCCCCTCCCCTCTGGTCTATCCCAAACTCGCTCAGAAACAAAGGAACCGGCGCCAGACCGCCCACCAAGAACGCAGACCGGTCGACGAACCGCCGGGTGACGTTGCCGCAGAACTCGTTGGTCTGGTACAACCACTTCTCCAGCGGGTCGCCGAAGGAGTACCAGTGGGCTTCGTAGACGAGCTTGTTCTTTGACATCACTTGCAGGGGCTTTTGTTTTAGGAATTCGAGATTGGTTTCGAAGGACAAGCCGGAGACGATGACCAGAACGTCTGGGTTCGCGCGGTGGATGGCGGCGGCGCCCAGGTGCACGTATTTGTACCAGTCGTTCTGGTTTTGACGCGGCCCGCGGAGCTCGTTCCGCATGCTCATCGCAACTACCTGCGCTGGACACACTTTTTAATTTCGGAAATGCTAATCGGAAACTATTTACCGAAAATTTTGACGGAACAGTTCATCACCCGTTTACAGTCCAAATATTATTAAGCTTGCACCATGGTCAAGTTTGTGTTTTTAAAAAAATGTTTGTATAATAAAAATTGTTTATTTTGTGGTGTTTATTAATTTTATTATTTACATAAAAATTTAAATTAATTAAATATTTATAATTATATGATGTGATTATATTTGTTTATTACTGTTTTTTATACAATCATATTATCATTTATTAATATTTTAGAAGATATGATGTACTCACTAGGTTATTAGTGCCGATAAATTTAATTTTTTATACAAATAATTTACTTAATAAATACTATATAATAAATAATTTTGATCATAAAAATATATAAAAATAATAATAAAACTAAAATCCTAGGCATATCATTGATCATAAAAATATAAACAATTCAAGCATTTTTCTTGAGAATATTTTATTTAGGTGCAAAATATATTCAAACACAATTCTCTATTATAAAAAACTAAAACCACACATTTGTAATTTCTCTCCACTTGTCAAAAGAAGAAATAAAACATAAAATGTCAGCATCTCATTGGTGTAACTAATTAATTGTTATTCCAAATGAATTTACAGAATTATTTCATATTTGGTAAAAAGTAAGAAGATTAGGACAACCATACATGTATTATATGATGTGATTTTAGATACTTTCACATTATATGAGAATTTTTTCATATCGACAAATCGACAAATGTGGGTACGAGAAATAATGTATAACATTGAGAAAATTTTCAGTATCAACATTGAGAAGATTTTCACTGGTCATAATATACAAATAATTACAAAAATAAAATAAAAACAAACATTTTTACTGATAAAAAATACTGAAAACATTATCACCGATAAGAAATACTGAGAACATTTTAGTGTGAAAAACACTGAGAACATTCTCATTTGTGTGTGTATATGTATATATGTATATACCATACAATAATACATTACAAGTAAGGAGTTCTTTGTAATTGAATATCTATAACTATATGATTTGATTATATTTGTTTAACATTATTTTTTTTATAAAATTATGTTTACCATTAATTTGTTTTTAAACAAATGAAATTTTTTTGATACATTTTAAAATTTGAGTATGAAATTTTTTTTATAGCAGATGCATATATGAGAATATTTTTTTATATAGTGATATATAAATTTTTTTTGATACATTTCAAAATCTGAATATGAGAAGTTTCTCGTAACGTTAAATAGTAATATATGAGAAATTTTTTATTCATTCATATTTTTGTTATTTTTTAATGAAAAAATAAAAACTATTTTAAAATTTAGTATGAAAAATTTCTTATACAAATTTTTTTATTTTGTTGTTATTAATTTTGAGTAAATTAACAATCACATATGAAAATTTTTGCAAAATAAGTTTTTTTCAACATAGTCGTTTATGGAAAAAAAATTCATGTTTTTCACATTTATTTTTCTAAATACAATAATATAATATTTTCTTGAATATATATAGTATGAGAAGTTTTTCATACATCGATGCAGGATATAAAAAAATTTTCACATATGAACACTAATGTATTAAAAAAATTAATTACATCAATGTTTTTTGTTATTTTTTTTTAAAAATAAAAAATATTTTAAAATCTATTTTGAGCAACTTGTTATACATACATTTTTTTATTTTTATCATTTTTAGTTTCAAATAAAATAAATAACTTATGAATGAGAAATTGACAAAAAAATAATAAAATATTATTAGAAAAAAGCCACTTTAAAGTTTTTATAATGGTTTTTGTCTGTAGTGAATTTTTTTAAATTTTAATTAAAATAATAATAGTTTTAAATTAGTTTTATTATAAAAAAACAAAAAATTAAAAAAATTAATCCGATTGAAAAATAAAGAAAATTAGAAAAGAAGAAAAAAAACAAAAAGTAGAAACAAAATCCCAAACAGTGCCTAATATCAATTATTAGACCGTGTATGCACTTTCATCTTGATTATAAAGGCTCGAGAAGTGATTTACCATCCGTAGCATCACTCTAAAAACTATTCGGAACAGATTCTTAGTTTTGGTACACTTCAGTCAAGATTCTTAGTTTCGGTACATTTCGGTCAATAGAGTTTCGGTAATTGTAGCATTTCTCTTTTAAGAATTTTTCTTATATTTTTTTTTATAATAAGTGCATTTTATAATAAGTGCAGTGAAAATAATATTTATTTTTGGGCAATGCCACGTGTCCCAAAAAATTTTATCCAATAAATAATCAAAAGCTATCATTCTCTTTCTCTACATCACCGTCACCTACCACAAGAAGCAAACCGATCTCGCGACCACGTTGGCCTTCTTAGCATTGCTTGAGCTTTCAATGACATAATTTTTATTCTCGTTTACTGCACCGCCGACATCTCTAGTAACCAAAACACCTTCCACCTTCTACCACCACACGTAGACGTCTGGCTGGAGGCTCAAACTTCAGTAGGTGGTGAGCAACTCAATGAAGACTTAGACTATTATTTTTTCGTCAAAATAAAATCGATCGTACATGAGTACGGTGAGGCTAAGGTTCCCGGTGAGGAGGGGGCCATAGTGATAGGTGATGAATGGTGTGATGGCGGTAGCATAAAGAAGAAGGTGCACCAACAAGAAGAAACTGAGGCTGGAGGCTATGTCTTCGATTTTGGGAGACATTGTTATAAAATGTTTGTTGAATTAATTAAACTAATTCACATCGTTTTTTCGTTTGTTCAGAATCTCACTGCACGGAGCATAACTTAATAAATAGCAAATTCCATAACTATCTAAAATTCTGAATCACTGAGAGTATTCTTACACGCATTATAAATGAGAATGTTTTCACTGGTGTGAGAATGTCCTTACTTTTTTTTCTTTTCTAATTATACAATCTCTGCCATCTCCTCTTCATTCATTGCTAGATGTAAACTCAAACCTCCTCCCTTCATCATGCTAGGCTCTGCAATATCAGTGAGAATGTTCTCACACGCATTACCACTGAAAACATTCTCACACGCATTACCAGTGAGAATGTTCTCACTAGTGTGAGAATGTCCTTACTTTTTTTTTTATTCTTTTCTAATCATATGATATCTGCCATCTCATCATCATCCATTGCTAGATGTAAACTCAAGCCTCCCCCCTTCGTTATACTAGGCTCTACGATATCAGTGAGAATGTTCTCACACGCATTACCACTAAGAATATTCTCACACGCATTACCAGTGACAATATTCTTACTGGTGTGAGAATTGCCTTATTTTTTTAAAATTTTTGCAATACAAAAAACCCATGTTGCAATTTTTGGAGGGCTGAATTACGTGGAGAAAATGATATTTTCCTACAAGTTAAAGCTACAAGTGGCATCACAATCAGAGAGATTTTGCTCCTTATTTTCGTATTCGGCATCTCACAGACAACGCACTCTCCCCGACCTCCCGTTCTCTCTCTCTCTCTCTCTCTCTCTCTCTCTCTCTACTAACAGTATGAAAACGCTAGCAATCAAGCCTGAGAAAATTGTGGTAATTGATGATGACATTCCACCACCTGGTGGTGGTTTTTATGTGAAGGAGGAGGCGGTGGAAGTTATTGAAGTTAAAGAAGAACCAGTGATACTGTTGGATAATGATTGTGGGCCTTGTGGCTGCGGCGGCGGTGGCGGAGGTGGTGGTGGTGGTGGTGATCATGATGATGAAGGAGGATTTGGTGGTTCTTTGCCATCTTCGCCAGTCACAGTGGTGCTGAATCCAATGGAAGGACTGCACGAAATAGGGCCACCGCCATTTAAATTTCGATCAAAAATTTTGATCGAATATTTCGTGAAGAATAGCATTTCCGTAATTGAGCAATGCTATGTGTCCCAAAAAAAATTTACTGAATAAATGACCGAAAGCCATTCTTCTCTTTGTCTACATCACTGTCACCTACCACAAGAAGCAAACCAGTCCTGCGACCACGTTGGCCATCTTGGCATCGCTTGAGCCTTCAGTGGCATAATCTTTATTCTCGTTTACTGCACCGCCGACATCTCTGGTAACCAAAACACCTTCCACCTTCTACCACCACACATAGACGTCTGGCTGGAAGCTCAAACTTCAGTCGATGGTGAGCAACTTAATAAAGATCCGAACCATTGTTTTTTCGTCAAAATGGAATCTATCGTACATGAGTACGGTGAGGCTGAGGTTCCCAATTAGGAGGGGGCCGTAGTGGTAGGTGATGAATGGTGTGGCGGCGGCAGCATAAGGAAGAAGGTGCACCAGCAAGAAGAAACTGAGGCAGGAGGCCATGTCTTCGATTTTGAGAGACATTGTTATAAAATGTTTGTTAAATTAGTTAAACCAATTCACATCGTTTTTTCATTTGTTCAGAATCTCACTGCTCGGAGCATAACTCCACAAACAGCAAATTTCATAACTATCTAAAATTCTAAACCACTGAGAACATTCTCACACGCATTACCAATGAGAATGTTCTCACTTGTGTGAGAATGCCCTTATTTTTTTTTCTTCTTTTTTAATCATATGATTTCTGCCATTTCCTCATTATCCATTGCTAGATGCAAATTCAAGCATCCCCCTTCATCATACTAGGCTCTACGATATCAGTGAGACACGCATTACCACTAAGAACATTCTCACACGCATTACTAGTGAGAATATCCTTATTTTTTTTAATTTTTGCAATACAAAAAAACCCACTTTGCAATTTTTGGGGGGCTGGATTACGTAGAGAAAATGATATTTTTCTGCAAGTTAGAGCTACAAGTGGTATAACAATCAGAGAGAATTCGCTGCGTATTTTTGCATTTGGCATCTCACATACAACAAACTCTCCCCCACCTCTCTCTCTCTCTCTATCGGCACTATGAAAACGCTAGCAATTAAGCCTGAGAAAATTTGGTAATTGATGATAACATTTATTTATTTTTTATTAAATAAAATCTAATAACAATTATTAAATACTAATAATAAAATAATTAATTTTAATTTATAAGTCAATTATATATTCATATTAAATAATTAACATGCATTAAAAAATTACTGAAAAATAACACATAATGTGGCGTATAATCATTCACATATCAATTGTGACAATGTCAGTAATCGATCGTCACATTGCAGAATTTCTCCATTTTGGTTAGGTATCAAAGTAGCTCTGTAAGGCTATGACAGTTGCAGTAGATAACTTTCGTCCCCTTTGAGATAATTTGTATAGTTTTTGTTTATATTTATTTTTAAAAATAAGTTTTATACAAAATTTATCCATTTTGTTTTACTTTTTCAATCAATTAAGGTTCGGATTAGCAATTAATTTAAAAGATAAATTTTTTTATTTTTTTACATTTTTAGCAAAAAGTTAAATTGAGTTCAAAATAAGTTCTTTAGTAATTTAGGTTTTAAGCTAATTTTTTTAAAGTTAGTTGTTTAGGTAAAAAGTTAATTTTTTTTTTGTTCAAAGTGAACAATTTTATCTTTCTATATATTTGATATTAACAGTTATGTGGAGTTAGAAGTGGTAGTAAATAAGTTATGAATAAAATGTATTATTATATTTTAAAATGGTAGGTGTTTAGATAGAATATTTTAAAATTTTATGTTTTATTTTAATTTTTTAATTTTTTTGCCAAATGAGGTTACCGTTTTTAGTAAAAAAAAAATAATACCAATCATGGCCTAAGTGAGAATTTTAAGTAATCTTTATATTTTGAGGAATAAGATTCATTTTCTTGAGAATTGATGTATCAAATTCAAATGTATTTTTATAATTATTTTTGTCAATCAATCTTGACCTTGTAATTTAAATTAAAATTTATCTTCTAATTGTTATAGAGAGAGGAGAAAAAATATATTTTTTGTGAAAATTAATTTTAACTATCAATTTGAGTTAAAATATATCTCAACTATTCAAAAAATAATACTTAAAATCTTTTATAAAAAATCTTATATATATATACGCACGTATACACTACTAAGTGCTCGCACAGACAACGATTATGTGCCAAAAATGGTTTCATAGGCTCTTTTCTAATGTAACCGAAATTTGTAATGTTATAAAATGTAAAAGAACGTGTGTTTTGTTACTGGCCTTGGGATTTTTACCTCTTTACCCGTATTATTATTTAAAGGAGATTTAAACTAAATAGAATATTTTGATTTGTTTTGGACATTTTAGATATCAAAAAAAAAAAAATAATAATAATAATAGACGTATCCGAACATATATTTTTATATGAAATGAGTCTCACAATTATTTAAGACCTATTCTCTCTCCTAAGATAGTGTCTAAATGTGTGATTGATGCATATACATGTAATAAAACTCTTTAAAAATGTATGTATCAACTTCAAAACTTTATTTACACCAAAATAAATTGTTCACTTTATAATAAATCTATTTGATGAACATGGTGACGAGTAGTGCCCCGTGGTGACGATTAGTGCCGCACTGTCCCAGTGCTCGATTTTTGAATATTCCATACTCCCTTCCCACTTGACCTATCTAAAAAAAAAAAATCTATTTGACAAAAAATATGGAGGATATCGAAATAATACTTTAAAAAAACACACGTGAAAAAAAAAGAAAAAGAAAAAGAAAAAGAAAGAGGGTAGTTTTGATGAATCTACGCACCGTTGGGTTGCCCCTGTATCGAGTAGCCACCGCAGTTAACCCTCGCAACCACTCCTCCGGATCAAAGTACTCGTCCCCAAAAAACCCATTCCCGTCCTTGTCGCCGCAGCACCATTTCGGCAAGCTCACATGGTTGTCCAGCACCACCGCCACGCTGTGCGCCCCAAGCTCATCCACCACCGCCTTCTGGGCGTCCCAAAGGCCGAGCCCCAGAATCCCAGGGTTGTTCTCCGCCATCCCCGCCTTGGCGTCTTTCAGCCCCCACCGCTCGAGTGACTCCGCCACCGTCAGATCCGAATAGTTGGCCCTTGTGAACATATACGTGGCCCACGTCAGGCGCACGCAGTTGAACCCCATTGATGCCACGCCGGCGGCAATGCCCTCCAGCGGCCGCTTGTGGAGCCCCTCCGCCACCATGGCGTGGAGGTGCGCCACCCAGTTCACGCATCGGAGCTTGTGGCGCTCCCCCGTGGACGAAACGATCCATCTCGATGTTGTTGAGAGTGGGAATGAATGAGTCGTGGCGATTGATAGGAAGAGAATTGAGGCTAGGAAGATGATGGTTTGCAGGGCTTTTGCCGCCTTCATTGTGAGTCTTTTTGGCTTTTGGTTAATTTTTTCGTATCCTCTACATTGATATGTATGTGTATATATGTAATATAGATGCTTTCTCTTCCGAAAAAAATTGCATCTTGACTCCTGATTTATTGAAATTCGTTATGAATATCTCGAAAAAATCTCGTATTTTCAGATTCAGAATTTCTGTAGGATTCAATAAGTCGAAATAAATAATCGATTAGCTTCTCTTACACACACACACACAAGAGAGAGAGAGAGAGAGAGAGAGAGAGAGAGAGAGAGAGAGAGAGATTTGGAGCTTCAAAATCGCTATTAAGGAGTCCAGATGAGTATGGTGGTTCAGGGAAAGCTCAGAATCATTTAAAATTGTCATCGAGGTAAAGATCCATGAGAGGTAGTCTGTTGCAACTAACCCTCTTTTCCATCACTATTTTTTCTCTCTTTCTCATTAAATGGAACTTCCAAACTCATTTAATTCCCCTTTGCAAAAATAAAAGATAATAAAGCAATCATACGATTTATGTGGTTGGATTAAACCTAAAGTTACGTTTTATTAAAAAATTATCGACAGTGTTCGTTTTGAATTAAAATTCTTTATCTTAAAATTTATTAGTATTCAAAAATTATATATATAATAATTTTTAATGCATTAAGACATAATAACATATAATCTTGGTGGGTGATCTCTTTTAGGTCATTTTCATTTTTTGATCACCCAAGATTTGCGTATGTAATATTTATTGTATGCTACCAACCAATTGTCACAATAAATACGTCTGACTACAGTGCTGTGGTACGAAGATTTTCAGACAAAAAAGATTTATAAACGGTTACTATGACCATCTTGGCCCAATTGGCATACTTACTTATTTTATTTCTAGTGAATTTTTTTTTTACTTTGTTTTAATCAAATTATTATGCCTTCTTAACTCCCCTCATTAAGCTGAGCTGAAAAATAAATTTTTTTAATTAAAATATAAAAAATAAATAAAAAAAAAAACCAATATTGCTTACTTTTGTATTTAATTTTTTTTAATCAAAGTTTTTACTCTTTCATTTTTTTTATCGAGATGATACGAAAAGGAAAATTTTTAATTAAATGACAACAACAAAAACAAAAAAGAATACAAATAAAAATAAACACACAATTTAGCCCAAAAAGAGGTATTATATCCATCCTTATTGCTTTAGTTCAATAAGATCTACCAGTCATGAGTCATCCTTCTTATCAATACATTTGTGAGAAATCGCATAATAAAGGACATAATAATATTAATAAAATTCAATCCAACTATGTTGTAAAAGAGTATTAAAAAGATATCTTATATTATCTCATCTTTAAAATTGATTCACTAAACACATTTATCCAATTTGATATGTAATCTTTCTTATATCGCCCTTAACTTGATATACGTTCATATAATGTTTATTGTGTAAAATTATTGGGTTGTGTCTTATATTCTATATAATTTATAATTTTTATTATATTTGTTTATATGTAATTAGATTGGGGTGAAATTATGAGTCTATTAGAGTTATTTTTTTTGTATAAAATTTAATATTATATAGGCTTATAGACTTCTAGAATTTCTTTAATGTGTCTATAAATAAGATATCGATAGAAGCTTTATGGATACAAAGAAAAAAATGTGAGAAAATTATAGTGAAAATAGCTAGTAAAGAGTAATAAATTGTTGTACTATTTTACATACGACGTTGTGTAATATTTGCTATTTTGCTTGTGAGTGTAGACTGATATGGACTGAACTACGTAAATCTCCGGTGTTGATTATTTTTTTTATTTTTTGTGCGTGAATTTTTGCTTTCAAATACGTTCGGAGATTGGTGTTAAAATCTCAGCAAAAATTGATGCAGTTGAATTACACGCCAACACCGTGTTATTCATTGTATAAATTACACTGGCACGAATACGTAATCAAAAGAAATATTTTAAATACCGTATAAAATTGAATATGTAAATCTATATTATATCTTATATAATTTAATCTCCTTTTTTATCAAAACCTCTCAAATATATTCAAAATAGTCATCACAATATTGTTATTTTCAGATTAACATAAAAATTTTGTTTACTATTCACAATGGATGATGATAAATAGAATTTGTATTTTTACCATGAATAAAGTCATCTTCTGTGATTAGTTAAAGTACTGATGAGGCTAATGTTTTAACCAATTAAAGTACTGATTAGTTAAGTTTGTTCACTCTCGTGGGTAAAAAATGTTTATCTCACCCGTGATAATGTCATCCTCATATGTAAATAGATATTATTATTGCTAATCTATATCTTTACTATTATATAAAATAATTTTTAAAAAATTGTGTGTTTTTTAAGTCTTAAAGTCCTATTCTAATTTTTTATGAATTTATAACTTTTCTAATATGTAATAATATCTGTCACAATTCGTTTAATCCAAAATTTATTTTTTTTTCAAAACTTTTAATATTTCTTAATTGAAAGTATCAACTATCTTTAATATTAGTTAAAATTATTTATTATTTCTAGGATTATCTATTATCTATAAGATTAGTTCAAATTATCTATTATCTCTAATTAGATTATCTATTATTTTTAAGATTAGATCAAATCATTTATTATTTTTTGCTAGTGGATATATATATATATATATATTGTTTGGACATTATTTGCTAATATTAACACTGTTAGATATATATACTAAAAGTCATACTTATGTGTAATGAATTTTGATATTTATTTTATTCGTTAATAAAATTTTTTATTTTCATTTTAATGAGAATTTGTATAAGTAATATTTGCACTGTATTATTTATTTACACAGTGATGATCTGCTATGTAAAGTTCACCTTATACATATAAAATCAGATTATAGATTCTTGTATAATATAAATTTTTTATTCACAGTCTTAGATAGAATTGGACATACCATCGATATGACTATAGTACAATATTTTAATATATCTATCTTGATTATGGAGAATGGTATAATTTCAACTCACTCTTCTAGTATATTTAGTGTGTATCAAACAAGATCGTCTTGCGTAATTATTTTTAGAGAAATTTGAGAATTAGTTCTTTTTTAAACATCAGAAGATGTTTAGTTCTACCACATTTATTTTACTAGTTTTAGTCCAATTATAAATCATAATAAAATTTTATAATTGATTCACCCTTATTTAAAAGATTTAATTTTTTTTATAATATTTAAAATTTGAATTTAAAAAATTTTAACATTATATTCGCTTCTAGTACACTAATATCTACATACATTTACACTTATATCCATATTTATTTCTATATCTATTTACACTAATTTTGCAGACTCCACCCAAATCTCTACCATTGTCGTCTGCCCCTCTGCCTCCACCTAAACCTCCACCATCGCCGATTGTCCCTCTGCCTCCACCCAAACCTCCGTCGCTTTCATGTTCATCCTTCTTCACCATTGCCATTAGCTCCTTCGTTGCCACTTAAACATCTGCGGGCTTCATCTCCTTCCTCCTCGTGTGTGAACAATTTATGGAGAGAGTAAGGCGTCGTCTTCCATCATCGTCGTCCTCCCTTACTGATTTTGTTTGTCGTCGTCACCCCTAGGGTTGTTGAGAGTTGAGATTTTTTGCGTAGGGTCAAGTAAGGAGACGAACCAAATGTGTGAGAGAGCAAGATAGCTAACTAGAATATTCAACAAATACATTTATCAATTATATCTCTAGCGTGGTATCTAAACTGATAAATGTATCAATTAAATACTTTGCAACACACTTTGTGCAGAGTAGTAACTGATAATTTTATCAATTATATTTTAACTATGTGAATCTTAATATATTTAATTAATACATTCATCAATAACATCTTTTCTTGCGATATCTTAACTCAAAAATATACCAATTAAATACTCTACAACAAACTTGGTGTTGAATAATAACTGATAATTTTATTAGTTATATCTTAACCATGTGAATCTTAACATATCTAATTGATACAGTTATCAGTAATATCTTTTACTGTAGTACACTTAGTGATAAATGTATAAATTAAATACTCTGTAATACACACGTGTTAAGTAATAATAGTGATGATAAATGTGAATGTGAGGTTTTAACGGTCGTTAATGGTGGTGGCAAAGGACAATGACTGCAATGGTGAAAAACGACAGTGACGTCAGGGTTGATAACGCGCGATAACAGCGATGACAGTGATAAATGATGAAAACGGCGACGAAACTAGGGTTCTGGTGGTTGTAGCGCGAGATTTTAAAAAAACAAATTGATTATCGTTTAAGAAGGTATTTAATCAGCGAAAACTTCTAAAGATATGGTTTAAGAGTATTTTCGATAAATATTAATATTATGGAACTAATTTTATTAATAAGAAATTAGATAGAATCAATCCTTAAATATTAACTAATACGTGGACCTTTGTCACAGTTTCTCTAATAATAATTATGGAGCTCCTTGTATAATTAACCATTTAGTTTATGCAAGTTACTTTTTTTGAGAAATAAAATAAAATAAAATCATTTCTTTCAAATGAGGAAAATTATGTATATCGAATAGTTTTGTGCATAATGATACACTGTATGTATATGGGGAAGCTAAAACATATTATAAATAAATAAAATAAGAGGGATATATACACTAATTTTGGTTGACACATACTAATATACATACAGTGTACATAGCACTAACATCCAATTTGGGATAATGACTTATTAATTTATTTTATATTACTTATTTTTATTTTTAGTAGATTTTTTTTCCATCTTCTCTTCAAAAAAAAATTACTTTTTTTATCCTCTTTTGTTGAGGCAAAACATAAAATTAAAGTATTTTGATAGAAAGATTTTAAAAAATAATTCAAAAAGGAAAAAATAAGTCAAAATACGAACAAATTAGATTTTTTTTGCTTATTTTTTTTGTTTTGATAAAAAAGAATTTCTCAGTTTTTGTACCGAGAAAGATGTGTGTGTGTGGAGAGAAATGCCTTGAGATTAAAAATAAATAAAATAGAATTTGACTTTGTAAATTTATTTATTATTTTCCAATTCACTCATAGGAAGAAATTTACATGCACTGTGAAGATGTGTATTTAAAACCTCCCTTTCCTAAATGGAGATTTGGGAACAGCTTCTCTTCGATGTTTTATTAGACTGAAGAAATTTAATTTTGTTTTTTTGGGTGAAATATAGACCCATTTTGATAATTTGAGTCGTTTATTTTATTGTACATAATATATAAATTATTTATGAAAAAAATAAAATTGATCGGATGTCATTAATATCTGATACAATCACATTTTTATTACAAAAAATAAATAGTATTTGGACTTTACACTTAATTTTTTAATACAATTGTAATTTGTCCAGATACTTAACGATATCCGATTAATTTACTTTTTTGTATAATTGTTTTATGTATTAAAAATAATAAAATAAACGGTTCAAACTATCAAAATAAACCTATTTTGAACACAAAAATACCTAACTAAATTGATCTAGTCAACAATAGTGGATTGGAGAAAAGCTTCACTTCATTTGAAAATGCCCAAACTTGTGCCTACTACACCGAAGAATATAAATATTTATGTAATTTGTACAATTCTTTCTTAATGCACCTGGTGGTGTAGTTAGTATTTCCTCCTGTATTTAGAAGCCGGCTCACATCCTCTCAAGATTTTTCTTCCCTTAAAATCTCTCGAGACTTGATTTTATGGATATAAGATAAACCCACTATAACAATTTGAACCGTTCATCTCTCAAATCATTTTAAAAAGATTATTTATACAAAAATACATTTTAATTAAATATCGATAAGTATACAAGAAAATTTATTTTAATTTAAAATGAACCGTTAAGATTTAAACCGTTATATTTTATAAAATAAATTATAATTTAATTATATATCTTTCGATATTCCATTAAATAGGGTGTTTACATGAGTAATCTTTTCAATTCGAATAGATACTAATCATCGTTGTAAACTCATAAAATAAAATTTTGTGAGATTTTACTCCTCTTAAAGAGTTTTACGGTGTCCCTATGGAGAGGCTCCCTTTCCAAAGTGGAAGTGAGCGGGTGAGAAAGACAAAAATATTCAGAGTTTCACTGGAGATTAACAAGATTGCCCTTGTTATCAAAAAATAAAAAACCAAGATTGCCCTTCGGTAGTAGTTTCACGAAGAAATTGTGCGCACCCTATCCGCATATTCGTAGAATTGTTCTGTTTTATATTCACCATTGTCACAGTAGGGAGTGTGAAGTGACCAAAATACCCCGCTCTGCAACAAAGATGCAGAACTGAAAGCCACGGCACTTGTGGTAATTCACTTCTGGCTATATCCGTCATCAATGAATTATATATGCATATATACACGCACCAGCGGCAAGGAATTGCTCTCATTTGGCAGAATCTGAAGCAAATGGGTTCTGAAATCTCAAGTGGGCTGAAGAGCAGATCTTTGCCAACACCGAAAACTCAGAACCAGGTAACCCCAGAACACTCTCAATGAACATGTTATTTATTCCTCGGTCTTATGTTTGATTGGAGAGATAGAGGGAGAGATGAGGGAGCCTTCCTGTATGTTCTTCTGTCTTAATCCATTGAAAACCGTTGAATATGTTTGGAGAGTCTCGTGCTTCTAGATTTTTATATGGTTCAACGATCTTTAATGCATTAAGAGCTTAGTTGGAAATCAGTTTAAAATTTAGCCTTCAGAGTTTTTAATTCAAAAGCATTAAAGTAGATTCAAAGTAGTATGTTTGGCAAATTCGTTTTAAATTAACTTTTTTAGAGTTGGTTAATTATGTAAAAAGTTAGTTTTTATTTATTTTTTTATATTTAAATTAGACAGTATTATTCTCTTAATATAATTGATTATAACGATTATATATAATTAGTATTAATAGTAAACGAATTATTAAGCAGATGTATATTGTCTTTTAAAAATGGGTAGAAGTGTAAATAGAGTATGTGACTTTTGGGATTTTTTGCTTTTTTACCAAACGGGTTACATTCAGTTTCTTGCACTTTTAGCTCTAAAATAAAAAATAAAAAACTTGTGTTGCTAATTATGACCCAAGTCAAAAAGACTTGTAATTTTTGCAACATAAATTCATTGATTAAGTTTTGGGTCAGGGATATAAATATTTTTTTTTGGGTTACTTGGACATTAATTAGTTCACCTCAACTTCTATTTTGTGTTCTTTTCATTTATTGGGTTTTTTTTAATGAAACCTTCTTGATGTTGAAATAGTTTTTTCTATTTACGTAGCTGTAGATCTATCAACGATTTTGTGGATGTACTAGATATATACCTCAGTGATTGTTTATAACCTAGTTAAATGAAACCCAAATGTATGGGAAAATCCAAATTGAGTTGGGAATTTTTGGCTTGGCAATAATCTTTGAATAATTAAACTTGCTAATAAATCTAAGAATTCCGAGGGTCAGATATACTTTCTGATTTTGAGTTTCAAGGCATGCATCATCATCATCCTTAAGCTGTTGTGCGCTGATATTGGTGTTCTCGACAAATAAAAATATTTAATATTTATTTAAGGGGTTATTTTTGTCTCTTACTTATCCAATAAAAGTAAGCCTATATTATTCTACTCGAATTATTTTTTGCTACATCGTTAGATGGAAAAATAATGAGTATTTAGAAAAATATAGTTATAATTTATAACAAAAGTTATAAGCGTTTGAAAAAAAGAATCTATAACTAAAATTAATAACAAAAAATTAAAAATTACTAATAATAATTTTGTCAAATACTCCCAACATATTAGGGTGCTTTGTCCGCTCCCCACCAAAATTGCGGGTCCTATTTTTTTTCCTTGTTTACTTTATATCTTTGTTTAGTATGGATGAGTGCAGTTTACTTTCTTTACACATTGATGATTAAAATTATTTATTTTATAATTTTTATTGTATAAATTATAAACTTATAAAATTTAAGTTCATTAATTATTAATAATGTCATGTGTTTAACAAAATCACATTTGTTTTTAAATATAAACATATGAGATACTCTATTCGCATCGGTAAGAGATAACAATTAAGTACGTTTTATATTAAAATAAATAAAATACTACTAATAACTTGTGTTTAAATTTTTAATGCGCGTACGTTGTTAAATTTTTTATTCAAGTTATTAGTACAATAGTTCATTTGGATCATTACAAATAGTATCAGAATCAACTTTAATATTATAAAAGATTTTATTGTACCGTAAATAGATGAATAAGGGCTTGTGAGAGATAAAAGTCTAGAGATTAACAACGTACAATAGGTTGTTTTGTGTTTACTAATTAATTGCTATTCGCAATTCCAACTAAGGAAATAACCTGGGTTAGACAATAAGCTAGAACATTACATCTTTGAGGGAAAGATATTATGATACCATATTTTACATTAATAAAAAATAAAAAAATAAGTTTAATATATAATAGAATAAATGGAATACTACTATTACTATAACATGAATTGAAGTGAAAAATGCAATGACAAACATATTGACTCTAGAGGGGTGAATATGTTAATCCAACCAACTTGATTTAAACGGAAATTGTTAATTTAAAAATAATAAATTAACACACAAAATATCCATAGAAAAAAAATTGATATTTAACATAAAAGCTCTAGAGAAAATTTTTAAAATAAAAATTGTGATACCAACTCGTAAAAAATTTCACTATGAATCAAAAGAATTACAAATATTTACCCCAAAGTAAACGTAATTTTGCTTCTCATGCTAACTCCTTGACCTCTTTTTTTATTCCATAACTTCCACGAGCTTTATGGTCTTGATCTCCAATGAATAACAACTCCAAAATGTTCCAAGCAAGTGAATGAAAGATATATGAAAGAGCGTATAAGAGGTGTGATACATGATGAACTATACAGTCTTAGATATAATTACACTCCAAACAAAAAAAAAGAATGCATCTAGATATTGCTACTAATGAATGACAAAATGAATGGAATAAAAATTATCTTAGTATCAAGCTTTACCAACGTGCCTCGATAAGATAAAAGTATTAAGCTCTATGGATTTTTAAAGTCAGCATTCAAAAAAAAATTTGTTTAGGCACTAAAGCGTTTTGTGAGCGCCTATTTGCGCTCGAGCGCGCCACAAGCGTTTCGCAAGCTATGTTCAATTCTATTTCTAGGGGAGTGAAATCACTCGATTTAGCTCAAAACAAGTGTTATTGTGATATTCTGGTGTTCCACATCGGAAAGGGAGAGAAAATTCTTGGGTTATAAAAGAAAAATCGTGAACCCCTACATAGCAACGAGACCTTTTCTCATGTGGTAGAGATTCTAATAGAACTCCTTAGTTAAGCGTGCTTGGGCGGGAGTAATACAAAGATGGGTGACCCATTGGGAAGAACAAAACCGTGAGGACTTTTACCCAAAACGAACAATATCGTTGCCACGAGAAGGGTCAGAGTGTTTTAGATGGTATTAGAGCCGACTCTCCCCATCTCCAAGTGTGGGCTCCTACTGTCTCGCGTGACATGTGGGCGGACTATTAGGTAGGTGGGTCGATAAAGGACTAGCAGGCTACCAAAGCTGGTAGACTACTATACGAGGACGTGCAGCTCTAAAGGGGGTGGATTGTGATCTCCTGGTATCCCCCGTCGAAAAAGGAGAAGGAGTTCATAAGTTATAAAAGAAAAATCTTAGACCCTTACATAGCAATGAGGCATTTTCTCAGGTGGTAAAGACCGTAACAGAACTCCGCAGTTGAGCGTGTTTGGACGGGAGTAATGCAGGGATAGGTGACCCATTGAAAAAAATAAAACTGTGAGAATTTTTAATCAAAACGGACAAATATCGTTGCCACAAGAAAGGTCGGGGTGTTACAGCTCTTCTAACATTAATGAATGGCTCAAGCACTGGATACTAAACAACCCGAAATGAAGGAAGGGCAACGCTTAAATGCCCCTGAAAGCGTAGCTAACGTAGAGTTCAGGACAAAAAGGGCAAATAGCAGCACTCAAGCACAACCTAATTGCTTCACTGGTGCAAATCTTTGAAGGGCTAGTGCTTGAGCACCCTACCCTTTGAGTCTTTTACTAGCGTAAGCCTCCGGAAGGCTAAGGCTTGAGTGCGCCTTGAGTGCTCTAATAGTGCTAGCCGCCCTCTAGAAAATTTTAAAAGAATTTTAGGAATTTAGTGCTCAAGTGCCTAAGGAGCACTGTGTAAAAGAACGATAAAAGTAGCATGAGAGGTCAGGTGTTCAAGCACCTAATTAACTGGCGCCTTGCAAGGGCTAGTTACTAGAAAAGATTTAGTCGATAAGTAACAGGTATAAGAGAACAACTCAAAACTAGGTAGATGCCCATATAAAGATATGAAATGATATATAAATGCAATGCAATAGAGGCAATTTACCTTTGATCACCGGAACGAATATATCGAATATAGGGCGAAGAAGTTATAAACAATTCAAATTTAAAGAGAAAAAAAAAACTCAAGTACAAATTTTTACAATTTTGATAGGCATTCAAATATAGCCAATTACGCTGGCATTAAGTTTTTAGATCTCGTTTGCTATGCTCTTTATTTAAGATAATACCACTAATTCACTTGAGTTGTTTTACGGTATTCGTTATCTGTCGTTCTTTTTTTTAATTAAAAATAATATTCTTTAGATTTATAATGATATTTTATGAATTTTAATTTGTTTGCACGTGTGGTCTGCGTGTTAAAAGCCACCAAATGAAAAGCCACCAAATGAACTGTTTGAATCATTGAAATATGATTGAAATGGCTACTGAAAATATTCAAAATAAAATAAAAGAAAAACGAACAAGTGGCTAGCTGTTTAATGGGGATAATAATTTTTTTTAATATTAATATATTTTTAAAAATAAAATTTATTATTTTTATAAATATTAATACGTTTGGTACAAATACTCATATAATTTTCTTTCATTATCCACCGTTTACTAAACAGTGGTCAGCATTTTCTTTCCTTAATAGCTAAGGCTTAGTGGCTTACCAGATCAGCACATTTATATGCAGGACCATCCCAAAAGTGTGACTAACCTAGGCTTTGTTTAGTTTCTTTAAAAATTTATTTGTTTTTAGGTTTTTTTTTTGTTTTATTTGATTCTTTTTATAATTTTAACAAGTTTTTTTTTAATTTTTAGAATTTATCATCACAAGAAGATTTTAAAAATAAAATTATTTTAATTATATTTAAAAAATCATCAAAATTGAAATGGTCACATTTTAATTGAAAATTATTTTGTGGTTTTCTTGAATATTTCTTTTAATTTGCTCAGAATTTCATTTTGTTGGTTTCTTGAGAGGTTGAAAAGATAAAATAACTTAGATTATATTTTAAAAATCTACTAAAATTGAAAATAATAAAAAATTTATTTCAAAGGTACCCTTTCCATTGGAAAAAAAAAACCGCCTTTAGATCTTGTTTGACAATTTAGCTTTAAGTTAAATGATTTGTTTTAAGTTACTTTAAACCAAATAAATAAATGGTAGTGCTAACTACCACCCACTTGACGGTGATTAATAACTTAATAGAGATAAAAAAAATTTTAATATCAATACATTTTTTAGTGTGTGGTCTACCACTTTCATAAATATTAGTATACTTTGTACAAATATTTATACATTATATACTCCTTAATCACCTCCTATTGGAACGGTGATTAGTATTTTTCATAAGTAAAAATTCATTTCGTGAATATTATTGATGACTTTAAATTAAAAGACAATAAGTGAGAAAAAAAAAACTTGACTTCAAGTGGTTTAAGCCAAAAGAACTTTGAGTTAGAATTTTTTTTTTATAATTCTTAAAATTTATTTTACATAATCTTATATTTAATTTAGATATTGTTTGATAGATATTGACGAGCAGATTTTGAAACTATAATTTTACAAAAAAAAAACAAATATATATAATAAAAATTATGATATATTTAAAAAATATATAAAATTATTTTATCTATAAAAATAAAAAAGTTAAAGGGCCAAAGCTTTTGAATTCACAAATAAGTTTTTTTTATATCTTTTTCAATTTTAAGTTATTATAGTGGCATCACTCAACGTTTTGGGCTCTCAACAAATTTATATCTTCCAAATAATTATACAATAATTTTAAAGTAATGTATGATATTAACTAAATATTGCTTCCACTCAATATACAATGTAAAACAGAAAATTAAAACAAAAAGTATTATTCAGGTGTTATTCATTAGATTTACATTTTTTTAGTAATTATTCAATATTTTTAGAATAAATCTAATTGGTGTTTTAACTTAAAAAATATTGATGTATTTTAAAAAAATTAATATTATTTTTTGTTGATATTTTATCTTACATTAATTTTAGAATAATTTAATTAGGGATGATAATCTCTCCTACTCAATTTACTTGTCTTCATCTCATTAATTTTGAATCGTTTTGCCCTTAATAATATGTGGACGGTATTTATTTTTCTAAATCTAATTTTCTCGCTGTATAAAAGATATATATATATATATATATATATATAGCTAAAATTTATTTTTAAAATATAAAAAGACTACTACATAAAAAATATTATATTTATTTTTCGCTTTTAACTCTATTTCTTATTATTTTATTTTAGTTATTCATCAATTATTAGGTTTTTATTTGCTATATTAAAATTAACTATGTTAGTATCATTCTTTTAAAATTTACAAATAATTTTTGGTACATCTCTGCTCCCCTCGCGCACCTACTTTTTTTTTTAATTTTTTTTCCCAATTCTCTCTTTTTATTCTAATTTTAACAAAATAAAGAATAAAAACAGGACACTCATTTTTGTCCCTGACCTTGTTCCCAAACAGCGCCATTTCATTGTAATTCATAAATGAAATTATATTATCAAATTAATTAATCAAATATTATGACATAATTATAAATTTTAGTGCAATTAATCTCACATAAATTTAATACTTATAATTATTTATCATTATTTAGTATAATTATTTGAACACTGTAATACTATTTTTTTTTTGTCTAAAAATGAGTAATGATTGAATTAAAACATTACTATAACAGGATTAAATTATTTTTTTATTTTAAAGTATTTCATGTAATCGAGGTGGCCACTGTTTTTAAAAGGTCCACGTGCATTCATCTTTATATTTAGTAACAGCGGGCAGACGGAGTCTAATTTTTTATTTTTTTTATTGTTAAATTAGGAAAGCAGCCCGAGTCACTCAATTATGCCATCACATTAGACAATTTGGTTTAAATTCAGTATTTTTTTGAAGTTAAATAATAAAAGAATTTAATTGAATCATAATGTGATTTTAAATCGTTAAGTTGAGAAAAAAAATAATTTTATAACTAATCTTTAAAATTAATTTTAAACAAAAAAATTAGAAACTCCTCGGAACCAAACGTGGCCTCAGATTGAAGCCGTGAAGTTTAACGTTCTCCGTTTAGCATTGGAGTATCGATGTACTAGTCCTTTTCTGGTATATGGTATGTGTCCGAACCAAGAGGCTCGGCAAATTAGAAACCTCAGGCTCGGTTTCGTTCATTTCAACGGCCGAGATTGAATCTGAAAACTCGTTACGCTTATAATCCCAAAACAAACAAAGATGACAATCTGAGCTGTTACAAAATCTGTACCTATAAAAAGAGAAAGAGAGATAGAGAGAGAAAAAGGGTCTGAATCTGTATCAGTTTTTTATTATTTTTATTTTTTAGCGGTTCTGAAACAAGCGTTAGGGTTAGGGTTTGAATCGGAGAGAGGGATGGCCGATCACGAGGATTCGAAGTTGGAGACAGTGATGGAGAAGATAACTGAGAAGCTTCACGGCGACGATTCCTCGTCGTCGTCGTCAGATTCCGACGACGAGAAGAAGAAACCGGCACCGTCGGCCGTGAAGTCGAAGGTTTACCGGCTCTTCGGAAGAGAACAGCCTGTTCATAAGGTTCTTGGCGGTGGCAAACGTATGTTTATTATCAATTAGTTCATTTCTCTGCTGTTTTTGCTCAACCTTTTATTTTTAGAGTTTGATTTGCTATTTCTTTTCCTGTTGTGCACGGGAAAATTCTCTACTATGCATACGCCCATCCACACCCACGTATATAGTTCCTCTGTATATTTTTGTTGTTTATGAATCTAGAAGCGTCAATATAATTGCTTTCATTTCGATTAAACCCTAATTGTTGGTTGTATGTTTTTTTTTTTTTTGATGTGGTAGATGACTGAAATTTTATTATTTTGTGCTTGTTTTGTGTGAGTGTTGGGTGGATCTAGATCTGGTTTGGTTTTAGACGGGAGTTGTGAATTGTTGCTTGTTATTTTAGTTCTCCGGAATAGTTCTACCTTTTTTTTTTATTCATGAAGGTTACAGAGGTTTCACACCTTTTCGAAGCTTGAAACTAGTTAATAATTAAAGAAATATCAGTGCGGAACTCCGTTTTAATAATTTAATTTTTACTGGAATTTAAAGTTAATGTTTCAATAAGAAGAAACTCTTTCCTCTTCTTCTTCTCTCTACAATATATGCACACCATTTTAATCTGTTGGTACAGCTGCTGATGTGTTTCTCTGGAGGAACAAGAAAACATCTGCTGGAGTCCTGGGTGGGGTCACTGCTCTCTGGGTTCTGTTTGAGTTGCTTGATTATCATTTGCTAACTTTAGTTTGCCATGGCTTGATACTGGCTCTGGCTATACTGTTCTTGTGGTCTAATGCTAGCACCTTCATCAACAAGTAAGGCATTCAAATTATAAGCAAGTAATCTCCGTTTATGTATTTATACTTTAATCTTTACTGGGTTCTTTCTACTTGTAAGGTCTTCTCCCCGTATTCCTGAAGTCTACATTCCTGAGGAGCCAGTTCTGGAGTTTGCCTCTGCCCTCAGGATTGAGATCAATCGGGCTTTTGGAGTTCTAAGGGAAATTGCTTCAGGAAGAGATATCAAAATGTTTCTTTCTGTATGTTGCTTTCTTTCTTCTACATGAATGACCACTGTAATTTTGTAACTGATCTTTACATTGGTGCTGCACTTCACGGGATTTAGCTTTAGTGTTTACAAGCCCATACCAGCACACTTAGGTATATCGATCTATAAGCATGGGAGAGATTGCCCATGAATCATCAATTTTTTATACAAATTCTGGATTTTCCATTACAATCATATTCAATAACACAGCAGCCTAAATGTATGATGATTTCAATTTATTATTTTAGGTTTACAAATTTTATGGGTTTTGGTATTTATCAGGTGATTGCTGGCTTGTGGATTTTGTCAGTTGTGGGGAGCTGGTGCAACTTCTTGAGTTTGTTTTACATAGGTAATCAATCACTATGTTAGTTGAAATATTTACAAGGTACCCATATTAGGTGGCTTTTTTTTTTTTTTTTAACACTGATGCTCATGATTTTGGTGACAGCATTTGTTATGCTCCACACTGTGCCTGTGCTGTATGAGAAATATGAGGATCAGGTTGATGCTTTTTCGGAGAAGGCAATGATTGAGATCAAGAAGCAGTATACTGTCTTTGATGCTAAGGTTTTGAGTAAGATCCCAAGAGGGCCATTGAAAGACAAGAAGAATGCGTAAGAAGAGCTCAGGATGGCCCGTAGTAGCCATTTATAGGTTCTAAGAAATATTTGGCAGCTGTGTTCTGTCAAGGTGTTGTGAACTTTTATCCATTATTTGCTAGAACCCTGGTTTTAAATCTGTCTTTTTAGGGTTTTGGGTTCACAATTTGGATGAACATGGGTAGTGGTTTCTATACTTGCACTTTCTAGGGTCATGGGCTGCATTTCTATGGGTTTCCCACTTTGAGTGATCTAGTGATGAAGTTATTTTATTATGTTGCATGTCTATTAGTGCCTTTCGCATTCAATTTTAACAATGCTCTGGTTTCTTGTGTTTAGATGATGCAATTTTTAGTTGTTGTTTGAGACACATCTTGTACCTTGATAGATTAGATGGATTTTACAAGATGGTGGTTAATGTTTGTTAATGGTTAATTGCTATGCGAGTCTAAAGAATTACGCTTAGTATTCATACTCCATGAAATTGGAAATTAATTTACCTCTGAAGGACGAATGCTGCCGGTGGTGTTTCCATTCATTTAGGCCAGTGTCAAGCTTTTTACACTGATAGTTGGGTGGGCCTTGTTTGGTGCGTGGAGCCCGGTTTATTAGGGCTGATCCATTATTCAACCTGTTTTAGAAGTACCACAGTTATATATATATATATGTTTTTTTTGTTTGGGGGGGGGG
>JAOTRH010000008.1:12620860-12642532 GCA_034768845.1 Heliamphora exappendiculata | reverse complement strand
ATGGGTTCATTTTTAGCTTATGATCCGATTTGAGTACATATTTATTGCCATGTCTGATTAGGGTTCTTTAATGCACTATTGTAGTATATCTTTACATAGTTAAATCACCGCAATTCTAAAAATTAAATAATTTCAGAGAAGTTAGTTGAGGTTAAAAATTAAATTTCATGAAAAGTTAGTGTAATTTTATAGATCACATGGGAGGTTCCTGTAATAAGCTTAAATTTCAGAGAAAGTAAGTGTAATTATTCCTTATTTGTGTTATTTGTATTATGTTTTATTAAAATTGAATAAAATATAGAATAAAAGTGAAAAAATTAATTTTAACTATTAAATAAAAATAAAAAAATCAGAATATGGAACAAATAATATCAAGAGAGGAGGTGATACAAATAATTTCATAAATACCAAAGCAATAACGTTTGAAACAGAGTCACAATGACCCACAAAGCTCAAAATAGAGAGCAAGTATCAAGATCAACACGATCTACACGAGGTGCCAAAGCCCACACCCAAACTACCACCTAACCTACTCAAAAAAATATCCATTAACAAGCCAAAAGGCCAAGGAAGAAAACAGCTCTTACAAAAGGGAACACTTGTAACAAAGAAGCCTTAAATCCGAGAAGATGAATTAAGGCTACCTTTTTTTTGTTTCCCAAGCGATCTGAAGACTTCTACTCTTTCCATTTAGAAAACAAATGCATTTTGTAGGTGGCATTGACATTAAGCAAACATAGTGACCAAGTCTATTAAATAGAGTTTTACGTGGTTTGAAACTATTTAGGGTAGGCAATCAATCACATCTACACTAGGAACAAAGGAGAGAGTAACACATCCCCAATAACAAGCCCAGACACCATATGTTACAAGAAAGATACCAAAAAGACAAAACAAGCCACCACCCAAATATAAAACCCACATGGTAGTAATGGGTTATATATCTCTACTGGTTTTACTAGGAAGAGACACAGCTACTCTTTTGATGAGGTTCTCGGTTTTAAGGTCTAGTTAGTTTCATGGTCACGATCGGGGCCTATCCATCAACTCCGTCGCGTGTGGAAACTTTTGCTCACTGCAGAAAGATCAAGCAATCTTCTCCTCCTCCCCCTCTTGCTTCTCTATCCTTTTTTTTTTTTCTACCACTTAAATGTTTCGCAAAAAAAAGCGGGGTTAAGTGCATACGGTGATGAGTGCTTTTGCTACTATCACAGGAAATAAGTTAATTGCTCCTTCTTCCTTGAACCTCCTTCACCATACAAATCATTCCATTGCTTCAGCTCATTCATTATAGCTCCCTCAGCTGCAAAGCTTGCAGCAACCTGCAACACCATCCAGATAAATATATTTGTGCATCAGGTGAAGCAATAACAAGAATCCTCCAATTCTCGATATAATAATCATGGGAATACAAATCACCACGGGAATACAAGTTTTGTGCATCAACTAAAGTAAGAACAAGAATCCTCCAATTCCCGATATAATAAGCACGGGATACAAATCGCCACGGGAATACGAGTTATAATCCCTCCTTCCAAGATAAGCTTTATGATTATCATATGCACAACAGAGGATAGTTAACGGGGAAAAAAGGGAAATTAAAGGACTGAAATTGGCAATCCAGAATAAAGTCAATTCAAGAAGAGTTCAATAGTAAGACAAACCGGTAACCAAGATGACATCACGAGCCAATATGACCAAACCATCATATGTGTATCCCAAAATACTCAACTGTCAAATACAAAGTCCAAAATACTTTGTGCAAATTTTTTTTTTGGAATGAGCAGTGACTGCTCGAAAGAAACTAGCTGCTTATATTCTTGTGAAAACAGTTCCAACACGAAAGAAAGAGAAATTTACCTGATTTCTTGCTTCCCTAAAGTCCTTTATGTCCAAAGGCCTGATAGTGATTACCCTTTCTTCTTTATCCTCCTCTGTATCTTGAGCATCTTTTACCTTCTGCCCTTCCTCAGATCTCTGCTTTTTCTCCTGTTAAGTTAATGGATAATTGATCATTGAGCAAAAACCAAATGGTTAGAAAATCAAAAGAAGATAAGTGTAACTGATTAAAAAGATGAATAGCTCATATCAGATGATATCCTTACTAGATCCTTTAGCCTCTCTTGTTGAATCAATTCCCTAACTGGCCTGTAAGCAGCCGCGATGCACAAGTTCTGTTTGTAACATTTGTGTCACGGTCAAAATCAGCTTAATACACATCAAAACACCAATACATAATGAGAGAACATACAACCTTCAGATCACTTCCACTATAGCCTTCTGTCATAGTTGCTAGCTCCGTAATGTCTAGTCCTTCGTGAACGTTTTCTTTCGCCAGAAGGGTTCTCAAAATCTTCTCTCTACTTTCGGCAGATGGAAGGCCAACCATGATTCTGTTGGTCCCAAGCATCAATCCAAATTAACAAAAATGGAAATTAGATCTATACTGACTGATATTCCTTGGTTGCTCATACTTTGATTAAAAAATAAAATAGAAAACTTAATGTGGGTAGCTTCGGCAATAACTCAATAACTTGATGATACTTGTATTGCTCTGACGTATAGATTTGAGGGTTTCCTTTTGGTGTCTATATAAAATAGACACAACTATAATTCTGAACATGCAAGTGTGCCAAACTTTGTTAAGATTCAAGTTATCATCACTACGGTGCACTTTCAGTGAAGGTATGACATAAGTTTTTATTCCATTTCTATGATGTAACAGTTGTAGTAAGATACTGAACTTAAGTGTATGGGCTCAACCAAGTGCTACTAAGTAGAATTACCAAGGTGGTTATATAAGCAAAAGTACCTTCTCTCAAAACGCCTGATAATTGCTTCATCAAGATCAAATGGCCTATTAGTTGCAGCAAGAACAAGAATCCTTTCACCATGTTTTGTCAAGAGTCCATCCCAATGAGCCATGAACTCATTCTTTATCTTCCGCATGGCTTCATGCTCTCCTGCTCTTGAACGTTGCCCAAGCATGCTATCAACCTCATCCACAAAAATAATAGTTGGCGAGACCTTAGCCGCAAGAGTAAACAGGGCTCGAACATTCTTCTCATCTTCACCAAACCATTTTGAAGTGATAGTAGACATAGACACGTTAATGAAGCTTGCTCCAGCGTCATTGGCAATGGCCTTAGCCAACATAGTCTTCCCGGTGCCAGGAGGCCCAAATAGCAATATTCCTCGGCATGGCTTTAAAAGGCCTCCTTTAAATAGGTCTGGTCTTCGAAGAGGTAGCATCACTAGTTCTTGGAGAGATTCTTTAATCTCATCCATGGCACCAATATCATTGAATGTCACACCAATCTCATTCGCTGGTATGACTTCTGGCCTTATGCGCTTCTCGAATTCATTGTCAGGAGGAACTTCCTGGTAGAAGCAATAAACAACAAAACTTTTTAACAACAAAACTTTTTAACAATGATAAAAGAAGGGAACAAGAGAGGAATCGACATTATAGAGATAGATCATCCCCATAAACTTCATGTTAAGTTTATAGAACTTGAAATATCAATCTACGTGACTAAATATTTTCCACTTCAAGATTGCTAACGATTCTTTTTTATTTAGGTTAATTCCTGAAAAGCATGGCCTTCTTTAACTTTTAACACGGGAATACAGGGGCATATTTACACACCCTATTACCCTATTACTAGAACAAGAAAGGGCCAAATATCTACTATAGACCAAGCCTATTATGCTCCTGTACAAGACAATGCTAATTGCTAAAAAATTTCACGCAAACTGCATCCATATTCAATTCTTTACTATGAACCCATCCCACGCAGTAGCTTTGTTAAAAAATAATTCCGATGCCAGTTAAGGTCACTAGAAGAAAACTTAGGAGCAAGAATTAATGGTTGATAAATGGCTTATGAATGGTGGAGAAAAAATGCTCTAATGGGCTTACAGAAGCAGGTAGCATCACATGAAAAAATACTTGCTCATATAATAACTTGGTTCACAAAAAAAAAGGTGGTGTTCACATGATAGATAGTTCAAAGACTTGTATTATCAATGATAGAGAATAAGAAACATGACAAAAAAAAAAAAAGAAATTGCATGCATGAAATCTAGTATATCTAGCTTACCGCAGCTTTTGATGCTGGGCCAAAATTATTAACATCCTTCGCTATTGAAGTTGATGCCTCTGCTTCACTTCTGTTCTCAGGGTCCGTGCTCCCGGCTTTTGTTTCTGCCTTCACACCAATAGCTTCGTCCCTTTGTGTATCCTATGACAATGTAAAGAGGATAAAGATGTCATGAAAATACTCTTCATGTTCCGTACACCTACGATTGTTGAATAAACACACAAGATCTTAAAAGGTTCGACCTGAGTTTCCAGCTTTAAAGTATCCTTCCCGACGGACTTGCCTTCCTGGAATATGCCCAAACCATGGGATAAACTGTTCCATTATCAACAAAGTAAGTTAACAAAGCTTGAATAATCAGGAGACCACCGACTAATATGCTATTCTAACCTTGCAGATGAAATAACTAGCTTCCCATTTCTGTATTCAGGGTCCTTGTTATTCATCAAATGATAAGAGATTGCTGATACCACAATTTCTTCTATATAGTTACTTAGAACCACTGTGTCCGCCAGACAGATTGAGCCCAGATCATCACAGTCAAGGTCATTAGCTGCAAGTACTTCATTAATATGGTTTCTGTTATCCTGATACTGGATCATCTTCATATCCTCCTCCAGTTGAGATTTCCAGCTGGCAAGATGGGTTTCATCTTTGGGGGCCATGATTTCAATATTGTAAGGGAACAGAGCAGTTAGCCTCTCATCCACTTCTCCATAGTCAGTACCGGTATCCACAATGTGTGAGCCGAGGATCACCACTGGTCCTGACAGTTTTTTCAACATTTTGTGGAAAAAGTTATATATCCTTTGCGACCTAAAAAGGAGCTTCTTGACATCCCTAAGATACAGAACAATGGGATTGGTTTTTGATATTGAAAACAGGACCTGTCAATGAAATAAAAAGCATCTCAGAATATAAATATCCCCATAAAGTTGAAGAAGCACATGATCAGATAGCAATTGGATATTAGTGAAAATACATTTAAACAGAAAAGCATGTAGCAAACCATAAGTAGCCAAAGACTATGGGACATATCAATCAGTCCTATGGACAATACCTTGTAAAGTGTCTGTACAAGAAGCTTCTCGTCAAAAGACCAGCCGCTTGTGCCCCTGAGAGGACCTACAAATCAGAACTAATAGTAAGAAGCAGACACAGTGACAACCGAGTAGTTATTGTTAGATGATCTTAAGAAATATATCTCCTGCATGAACTGCTTTATAAGCCCAAAGTCCATTACTGAGTCCAAAGTCCATTACTGATGTAAGTGTTCAAATATGAATGAGATAAACTCAAAATATTTCAGTACTGCATAAGATATCTAATTCAGTTTTTGCCCAAAAATAATCACCAATTACTGAGGCCTGTTAATAATGTTAAAGTTCTATTTTCTACCATCAAATCACTTCCTATTATGCCAGAGGTTTCCTTAAAAGATCACATATGGAGATTCTACCACAACTATTCCAATAAACTATTTGGCTAATTATCCTCTCATTAGAGATCTTCGTGGCTCCCGAATACAGTTTTGTTCTTAATTTGTTGAACATTAAATGAAAAAACACCCAGTGTTTCCATTTTGGATCAATTTGGCGAAGATCCTGATACACATTTGAGTGGTAACCTAACAGTAACCAGGTAGAAGGGCTGTATTAGACCATTCCGGCTTTCCTTCTTCACCCAACTTGCGAGCAGTACCACCACACCATCACGAACTGTGTGGGGTTTTGCAATTAGTAATTAACATATTTGCAAAGATTCAATTATGTCTGTTGTTGCAAAACACCCATAAATAGATGAAAACATTTTATACATGCATGTTTGAACGATAAATAGAATTACTTCATAAAAATACTTCATCTAATAGCAATACTTCATAAGAACCTGGGTTTGAAGGACTGCATTGTGAAGCAAGGTTACTCATATCAGCTGAGGCAGATGCATTTCTACGAAGCTTTGGAGGATTGGAAGAACATTCTGTACCCCTGCAAATGGAAGCAGAAGAAAAAAATACAAGGAATATGAAGCAACCAAACAGGTAATGGCCACATTTGCATTATTTTCAATCTAGAACTATATACCACGCCATACCTTGATCGAACTTCTACACCACTGCTTTGTCTACGTAAATGGCCTGCACTAGAACATATTCACGGATTAAATATGAAAAAGAGCATTTCTAAATATGAGTACTAGACAAACACCCACTACAAGGATGTCAAGAATCAATTTCTTAAGAAGACATTGCAGCACTGGGTATAACTGAAGTTCGCCGTCCTAGAATCTAAAATCACCAGTATCTATGTTGTATGGCGGGAAGAGAACACAATATGAATGTGTTTGTTGGAAATTATTTTTCAGCTTTTAGCTTCAAGCTCAGCAAAAAACAGAGAAAAATTCAATCAGATATGCTTATAGTTTTTTACTTGTAACTTTTGATTCTAAATAAACAAGCACAAATTCTACTATATGAAGCTATAAGTTTCTAATATTAACAAACATTTATAACTTGAAATCATAATTACATTTTTTCATGTATAATCTATACATCTGTACATTAACTATATATATACAGTGCATAGAATGAGGCATAAGTGTGTGACATTATTATATTGGCAAATAAAATAAGTGACATCCACAATGTAGCATTTTTCTGTGATGGCACGTATCCATGTGGTGAAATATACAGTGGTTTATGCACTCTACGTAGCATTGTTGTAATTTATGCATTTGTGGTGGCACGTATGCATGCGGTGAAATATACACTATTTTATGCACTGTGCGTAATATTGTTGTAATCTATAAGTTCATAATTTTAACTACACCAAACACTCTCAACTCCCTCTTAAAAGAGCATGATGAAACAACAGTGGTTATTATATTTGCATCAAACAGTTTACTGAATGACAAACAGGCAACCATGAATGAAGTCAAAGATTTGACTAGGTAATCACTTTAAAGTACAAGAAAATGTTGCATCTTATATAATATCTTAATTTAATAATATCCAAAAAAATTCTAAAAATATCCAAGGATGCCATGCGACCAATATAAAGGAAACATACAGTAAAGCTATTCGTTGATAGTGTGGCAAACTTGTCACAACTACTGACATTTTTGCTACTTGGATGATGCTCCCAAGTAATACAATCTTCACGAAAAAGGGAGTATGTATTCTTTTATTATACCTTTGCTTTGCTCCTTTGGTTGACGAATTGAAAATGATCCAAACAAACCAGACATTCGCTCCAATGTAGTTTCCGAAATGGACCTTTTGAATAGCTACAAAACAAGATTGGAAGTTAGCAAAGAAAATAAACAGCATAAAGTCACTTCAATGTTTCATTCCTTCAGCAGATTTATGTGCAGCAGACAAAGTGTTGGGTGCAAAATCAGAAATTACGCACACAAATAGGGAAAAACTCACAGATTCTTTGTTGGCAACCACATATTTGCTCTGGATCTGTGAAAAATCAACTACTAGATATTAGTATTAGAAGAAACCAAAGGAAAACTTGTGGCTCTAACTACCCACCTTTAATAGAAAGTCGGTTACATCCAACAACAGCAACTTGGCTTCAAAGTAGTGAGCTAAAGCCTTTGCAAGCATTTGCTGGTAAAGTTCTTCAAAATGTGAAATGTAGCAGTTAAGCTTCTTGAAGACATACATGCAACAATAACAAATAGAACATTATTCAAAAAGCCAACCAGCAGGTCCTGAAAGCAAAATAGCACGACTTGCAGGAGAAAGGTTCCGTGTGTGCTTAGAAAAGTTGGCTTTTTTCAAATGAACAAAGGCAGCACTAGTCAGCAAGATCCTTATCTGCTCGCTGTCAATATGATCAACAACAACACGAGGACATTAATTTAAGGTAACAGTACAAGAAAAGAACAGTATAAGAAAAGAACAGTTTCAGGGGGGAAAAATCAATTCACTATTACGAATGTGAAATATGCCCAATACTTTAATGCCAGTTCTTCAGTGTAAAAACTAATGCACTTCAGGTTCCTAGTAATGATGCTCAACACGCTACTTTCAGACAATATTGAAGCTCATCATATCTTAATTCCTTAAAACTTAGATTTACTTCACAAACTGGAAGAACCCATTTCATAAAATTATATATATATTTTTTGCCACACATTCCGTTCAAGCCAGACACAATTATTTGGGAAAGAACATGACAGCCCAAGGCCATCTGCGATGGGCAAACTAAGGCCCATATTAGCACAGTTTTAACACAATTAAGAAGTCTAGTTTTTTATTTTGACACCAATTGTTCAGCTATCTTGTTTTTAAATTGTATCAGATAAGGACGTTAGTTAAATATGTTGCTATAGTTAGCAAGCACGAAAAAAAAAAAAGGTAAGCATGGATGGGTCCCAATTTTATTTGAATTTGTACAAAAGTTAAACACAATACTAACTATACCATGGGAGCACATACACTACTAAATCAACAACTTAACACACAAAATTAAGTCCCATTTTTTACAATTTTTGTCATGTAACCTATTTTTAAAACACAAATTTAACACCACCAATAGAGATGGAAAAGTAAAGACCAACCTAAAACCTTGCTGATAAATAATGTTACCCCTCTTCTAATTAGGTTTATTTTCCATTATGTTAACATCCTTAGCGAACCCAAGATCTCTCAAGAAAACTTCCTGAAAAGTTTTAGGTGCAAATAGGGGGCACTAGTTGGCATGTGAAGTGATATCAACCGCCAACAAAAAATACACTTGCCCCTAATGTAGGAAAAAACTTTAACATCAAAGTAGATGACCCTTCTTTATCGACCAATAACATTCAAAAAAGGGTACTAAGTGCCAATACCCTCATTGCAACTCCTTTGACCCCTTTTTATGGAGAATAGATCATTTACCATGCAATTTTTGTGCAATGCATCGATTCAACCGTCATACTTTGCACAATATGTTGCACAATTGTAAATGATCCTCGAGTCTTTTTTTTTTCTTACCAACCAATACTATTTTAGGAAAGTAACAAGTGGCAATACCCTCGTCGCATGTAAAAATTCTTCTATATCAAGAGGATATGACATTTTTTTATTGGCATTTGGGTACCAATGTCAAGTAGTGCCCTACTTGTACCCTTTTTTTTTTTTCTTAACGTAGGATAGAACACAACATTAAAGTAAATGACCCCTCTTCATCAATCAATAGACTAAAAAGGGCAACAAGTGACAATACCCTCTAAAAAATTCCTCCTTGTGATGCTTGCTTAAATAATAATAAAAAAAAAAAATAATAATAATAATAATAATTTGTTTTTGTAAATTTAGATAAATCAAAGGAACAGAGTGAAGAGGTCGATAGGAAATCACCCAGTCACCTGAGATAATAGGGAAATTCATCGAACGTGACCTTGCTATCTCTACCATCAACCACCAGTCCAAGCATCTCGTGTTCCATTCTCTCCGGTGTAATGGCGTTTGATGAAGAACTGGAACCACTCCATTTGCTCACAGCCTGCCCAGAAGCCAAACCGATCCCAACTCCAAGTCCTATCCCAACGCTCAAAGCAGACATCAGCATGTGCTTCTGTTCCATTATCTTCGAAAATCTAAATTTCTTCCAAAAACTATCGCGTAAATACGAAAAACGCAACACAGAACACCAAACAGAGACAAATATTTCTTCCTCCCTCCCTCCCTCTTTTTACCCGAACAAAACCGAGATATTGAACCTAGCATCTAAAAGTAAGAAGAGACGTCTATGGTTGAATTCTTCCACGAAAAACTCAAAAAATACTCTCCCGCTGGTCGGAACAAAACTGTGATCTAAACGTTCCAAAAACCGAAATCAACACTTTCGAATTCATGATATCCTGTGCATGTAAAATATTAGCTCTTGTGTCTTATAATAATCTAGCGAAGAGAGCGCGATGAAATTCAAATTCAGAACCTCTGTGCTCGCAGACTGACGTGAATTCCTCTGAAGCAAGAACAAGAACTTGAAGCGTTCGGCTATGAGAGAACTCTGAATATTTGCCGCAAACTCACAACCTCCCGGTGGCGATCAAAAAGGAAAATGTGAAGAAGAAGAAGAAGAAGATGATAACTCTCCCTGATTTGGACACGAAATTGACAATCTCCGATATACACACAAAACGTTCTTTAACCGCCTTCGCTTTCTCTTTCTCTCGCTGATGTTCTTTCGGACCTATATATAGCCAGCCGAAACATGCGGATCTAACGTCCCTAAAAACTCGCGCTTAAGCAATAACTTCCGGCGACTGTAGACGGCAGTTGGTGGCGGCGAAGAGTGGCTCAAATGGGCGGGGACAACTGACAAGCGGTTGTGGTAAATTAACCGCCCCTCCAAATTTGCTTCTCATCTACGAGTAATTATTTATCACGGTTGTAAACACCCTTTGTTTAATGATTATTTTTAATGGAATAATTAATGTATTTAAATTATTATTGTAATTTTTTTTTTATATTAAAAGATGTTTTTGTTGAAAATAGAATAATTTATTGATAAACAGAAATACTTTTCGGTACGAAATAAACTATGAAATTTTTTACCAAATTCTATTTCAAATATTCCTATGTTTGGATTATGGGCAAAAAAAAAAATTTATATTGTGTTTTTTTAATATATTTTTATAATAAAATTGTTTATTTTATAATATTTTTGTTAATTTTATTGCTAATATAAAAAATTAAGTTAATTGAATATTTTTAATTACATGATTTGATTTTTTTTATTTATCATTATTTTTTGTAAAATTAATATTATTATTTATTTATATTTCAACAAATGTGATCTACTCATAAAGCTATTAATATCTAATTAATTTAATTTTTTATAAAAATAATTTATTTAATAAATATTACATAATAAATAGTTTTGATCATAAAAATATATTAAAAAAGATCAAAATAATAAATTAATTACATTTAAAGTAAAAAAAAATTCTAAAAACATTCTCAATGTTAAAAACAGTGAGAATATTTTTAATGTCAACAACTGTAAAAATATTTTCACTATGTGTAAAAATATTTTTACTGGTTTAATTTATGAGACTTCTTCGTTTGTTTGTAAGGATTCAAAAGCGATAGCCGAAGAAGAGGAGGAGTCATTTGTGGTTTGCCAAAGTTTGAGAAGCAAGATTTATCCTTTCTGACTTAAACGGGAGAGAAGATCCAGAGGTTGGGGAAGTTCGAAAAGAAGATGATACAGATAATGAAAGTGATGTTAAAAAATTCAGCAATGCTTAAGTGGACGGCAAGATCGATGCTCTACCAAAAAATCTAGAGTTACTTGAGTAGGAAATTCTTGAAGATTCCGAATAGAAAGCTTGTTCCATGTTTGTGTTGGTACAAAAATCTTGAAGACATTAATGTGGAGACGGAGGATTGCTTCGATAATATATTTTGGTCTTTTGATTCGTGATCGGTAGCACCGCTCAATGATAAATAATACTTTATTTAATTTGATATAATTTTAATATGATTAATTTTTTTTATATACAAAAATAATTACGGAACTAATCAATCCATTCCTTTCATAGTTTAGAATAGTCTTCCGTAAAAAATATTAAGTTAGTTGAAGATTTCTTAATTTCTTTTAAATGATTGTCAAGCACATCTATATATATATATATGAGACTATTAATAAAATAATTTAATTTTATGTCCCAATCCTGCAACCAAACGAGGCCTATGTACTTTGTCACCGAGTATGGATGACAATTTCCTCCATGCTCCGCATAGTGAGGACAATATTTGTTTTTTTTACCCCATTATTTTTACACTATCCCCAATTAAATAAAATAAATTTCATATATAAAATATATATTTTATAAATATAATAAGTCTAAAATATTAAAATATTATATATTTCTAGTTTTTTTTCTTATATTTGTATTTTTAATTATATTAATTTATCAATTATTATTTTTTATATATTATATTATTTATAACTTTTACTAGTACCACTTTTTAAAATTATCTCTATTTTTTTACTATTTTTTCATATTTTCTTTTGTCTCCTCCCTTAGTAAGAAATGAGAATTAAAGACTTCATCTCCAAACCTTTGCCATCCTATCACCGAGACAAATAATATCAGCTCCTACTAGACAACGCTGACTACTACTTTGTCCATAGTTTTCTTTTCCTAAGATTTTTTTTTATTATTTTGTTTTTGTATGCTTTTGTTTCTTGTTTTTATGTTTTCATTCAAGGTTTAATTATAAAAGGAGCTTTAAATTTCATTAATATTAATTTTATAAAAATATTAAATAATAAATTTATATTGTTTTGAAATTAATTATCCCATTATAATTTATAAAACTAAAAATTTATTTAAACTAATTAATTAAAATATTATGCTATATAAGTATGTATATTATAATTATTTATTGTTGAATAATATTTTAAAACAAAACATATATAATATTTTATAAGATGAATCTTAAATGGTATTTGATATTCTACTAGTATCAATTTGTATTATACCAATAAAAAATCTCTAGCCAATTTGATACGGTATTTAGAACAATGATTTTGGGTGAGTGTGGTTCATTAATTATCTCATTCATTTAAAAATAAATTTTACAAAATATTGTAAGTATATGAGAAAATTATATTTATTTTCAAAAATATATAATATAATTTATTTATTTTATATATTTTTTAAAAATATATAAATTTTGTAAATACTTAATCAACTAATTTTTTACATAGTAATTTATATAATAAATATTATAAATAAACAATTTTAATTATCAAAATATAATTAAAGAGGTGAGCCATACTACTATATTAGTTTAAAATGGATAAACCTAGTCCACATTTGGCATCTTTAAAAAATGATTTTTTTTACAAAATAAATAATTGCAAGTTATAGTATTTGACAGCTCTAAAAGATTTATTAATTTTCAAAATTTTCTTTAAGAAATGAAGTTTGATACATTTCAAACGCACTCTTTTAAGTAAAATAATTATAGTACCATCAATGAAAAGATTAGTTTTACTTCTGATAATAAATTATTAAAAACGCAAATACTATAATTTAAAAATAAAAAGTAAAAAAATATTAAATATTAAAACAAATTTTAAAAGTTTGTGATCATAAAGTGAGAATCTCCATTTAAAGTGTCTGAAGTTGTGTAAATTTTTAGATATTAATATTACTCTTATTTAGTTTTTATACCAAAAAAAAAAACACTCTTTTACCCATTAAATTTCTTTTCCATTACCTAATTTAAAATATAATTTTTTTATTAAACTTATTTATTATGTAGAGTTTATTGGCTTTGTTATAAATGTAAAAAATTAAAATCTATTCGATATTTGTAGCTATGTAAATAAATGAATAAGAAATATAATATCTTTTAAAAAAAGGTTATACTAGTCACCACCAATTGTGCGGTGATTAATAGGCTAATAAAGAATTTTTTTTAATATTAATATACTTTTAGAGGTAAAATTTATCACTTTCACAAATATTAATACATTTTACACAGATATTTATATATTATATATTTTTTATCCATCGCCCATTGGGCTGTGGTCCTTTAAAAAAATAGTTAAATAAATATTTTTTGATCATATAGCTAAGATATCATATGAATTTTAATTTTGTATTAATAACAAATTCAACAAATTTTACATAATAAACGAATTTAATTAAAAATATATATTTAAAAATTGTATTGTGCTTCTAAATTAGGCAGGCACTCGTATTCAAGGGGTAATTTTTCCAATACTTTCGGAGCGAAAAACACTTCGAATAAAACAATATAGGCCCATACTTATTAGACAAGTAAGAGACAAAAACAAGCCACTTTGGCCCTAATTGACAACCTTGCTTTTTGGCTAAAAATGTCAAAAAGTTAAGATTGTTCGTTTGGTAAAAAAATAAAAAAATAAAATCAAAACACAAACTACCAAAATATTCTATTTAAATTCTCACTATTTTTAAAATACAATAATATCTTTTTATTCATAACTTATGTATTACTACTACTAATTATATATAATTATTAATATCAAATATATAAAATAGTTTGATTATATATATATATATATATATATATAAAATTGTCCACTTTGAATAAAAAGCAAAAAAAATAATTTTTTATCCAAATAACTAATTTTAAAAAAAAACTAGTTTAAAAGTTAAGTTACCAAATAACTTAATTTGAACTTAATTTATATTTTTAACTAAAAATACAAAAAAAATTAACTTTTAAATTAGTTAATCAAAACCTTAATTAGCATTAAATAATTTTATTTATCGATAACACCACCTATCGTCCCAATACTCCGGTCGGGTCCTAGGCATGTAGGGGTGTAAAAGCGGCGTGCGGCTAGGGTTGCACAAAAAATCAAAAAAATCGATAATCCAATCCGATCTGGTCCGATTTTTATTTGTTACGGTTCAGTTTCGAATTAAAAATTTTAAAATTCGTTCTGAACGGTCCGATTCACCGGTGTCTCCTTCTCCGTCCTTCGGAATGGGGACCAACTTCTTATTTTCTCTCCTAGAAGAGGATTGAGATAAGAAGATCCTTTATCTCCCTACCTTTTCGTCCTCTACATGGAACGCCTTCCCTTCTTATCAATCATGTCGCTGATTTGGGGAACTGAAAATGTGTCAAAGCCTCTGTTAATGGGCCTTCTTTAAGCCATCTTTGCTTTGCTAATGGGCCTTATTATTAATCTAAGTTTACTTGGATTAATAATAAGTTTGGGCTTGCTAACATTATGGAGCGCCTTAATAGAGCTCTGTGTAGCAATTTGTGGAATGTTGCCTATCCTAGCTCTATGGTGTGTAATTTTCTCAGAACTTATTCTGACCACTGTCCCATTCTTATCCACATCAATGGGATCCATTGCCCCCTCCTCTTAATCGTCCTTTTTGATTTGAGGCCACTTGGACTACTCACCCCAACTTCATTAATTTGGTCAAGAATGCTGGGGGGTGATCCTTTTGTAACCCTTCTCGATAACCTCTTCAAATTGGCCACTCAAGCTAGAACTTGGAATAATGAAGTTTTCGACAATATTTTTAGAAATAAAAGAAAACTTCTTGCCAGAATTGAGGATATTCAAAAAGCCCAAAGCTTGAATTATTCTCATAATATTTTATTCTTGGAAAAAAAAACTCATTTAGGATTACAATGGCATTCTCAATCAAGAAGAAATCCTCTGAAGACAAAAATCTAGAATCAATTGGATTATCGAGGGTGAATGTAACACTAAAGTTTTCCACCAAAGTACCCTTACCCATTGGAGAAGGAATAAAATCCTTGCCCTAAAAGATGATTCCAACAATTGGATTAGTGAACCTTTCCTTCTCAATAATTACATTCATGAGTATTTTGTTGATATCTTCTCTGTCTACCCCAATGCCCCATCTTCCTTCTGGAATATTTTACCCTTATGTCGTATTTCTGATCTACCCACCCCCCTTTTGGCCTATACGTTTCTGATATTGAGATTTGGGATATTGTTAAAAGCATTAAGGGTAATAAGGTTCTGGGTGCCGATGGCATTCAAAGCCTCTTTCTTCATAAATTATGGGATATTATCGGCACCTCGGTCTGTGATTTCATTAAAAATTATTTCATATCCAAATCATTTTCTTTCGCCTCCAACCTAACCCTTATCACCCCCATCCCTAAGGTTCCCTCCCCTTATTCCATCAAGCAGTTTAGACCCATCGACCTCTGTAACGTCAGCTATAAATTCTGGCTAAGATTCTTGCTAATAGACTAAGACCTCTCCTCTTGGAGATTGTTAGTCATTTCCAATCCAGCTTCATCCTTGGTATACAAACCTCGGATAACATTATTATTTGTCAAGAGATCATCTATTCCTTAGGAAGAAAAAAATGGAAGAAATGCGGCATGTTTTTTAAAATTGACTTTGAGAAAGCCTATGATAAGATCATGTGGACCTTCTTTTATGATACCTTTATTTTCTTTAATTTTGATCAGGACTGGATTGAGTTGGTGATGAACTATGTCACCGGTGTCTCTTTCTCCGTCCTTCGGAATGGGGACCAACTTCTTATTTTCTCTCCTAGAAGAGGATTGAGATAAGAAGATCCTTTATCTCCCTACCTTTTCGTCCTCTACATGGAACGCCTTCCCTTCTTATCAATCATGTCGCTGATTTGGGGAACTGAAAATGTGTCAAAGCCTCTGTTAATGGGCCTTCTTTAAGCCATCTTTGCTTTGCTAATGACATCCTCCTATCTGTTGAGGCATCCAAAAAAAGGGTTGATTCCGGGATGAAAATATTTAATACCTTTTGTGAAGCGTTCGACTAGACCATTAGCTTCACTAAGCCCAAGCTCTTTGTGTCTCCCAATACCCCTTCTAGCTTGGCTTCTTCCCTCAACCTTGCTTGTGGTATTCCTCTCACCCTTTACCTGGGCAAATACCTCGGAATCCCCATCCTTCATTCCTAGGTTGAAAAAAACTATTAAGAGTGCATCATTACCAATCTTAAGAAAAAGATTTTTGCCTAAAAGTTAAAACTCTTTCCCTCAAGGGTAGGGCTACCCTTGTTCAATCAGCCACCTCTACTATACCCACCTATTCCATGCAAACATTCAAGCTCCCCTCCACCCTCTTCTCTAATATTAGCAAGGTTAACAGAAACTTTCTCTGGAGTAATACTGTAAATGGTAAGAGAATTCATTTGGTTAAATGGGACACAGTCTGCAAAAGCAAAAAAGGATGGTGGCCTTGGTATCAGAAAGGCTAAAACAAATAACCTTGCTTTTCTCACCAAATTGAGCTGGAAAATTTATTCTGACCCTAACTTATTGTGGCCTTGGGGGGGAATATGGTTAGGAAAAAATATCTTCAATCAAAAAACTTCTTTGATTCTACTAGTAAAGGCAACTGCTCTCACACCTGAAAAAGCATACTCCTCTCAAAAGATACCCTGCTTAGAGGTATGAAATGGATTGTTGGCAACGGATCTAATATCTCTATCTAGAAGGACTGGTGGTGTGGCAACCATCCCCTCCTTGTTGATAACCTTGATATGGCATTTAATTCTTCTAAAATCAAAGATATTCTTTCCCACACTTAGTCTTGGAACTTGCTACCCTCCATGATATCCTCTCCCCCATTGAGATTTCTTCTATTTTGAACACTCAAAGACTCTTGTTTAGTCATTTTGAGGACAACCCTTGCCGGACCCTATCTAGCACTGGCAGGTTTAACCTTAAATCGGCCTATAACCTCATTGAAGATGTGGTGGTGTTTGATAATGATTGGAGGTGGGTTTGGAAGCTTCATTTGCCACAAAAATTAAAAGGCTTCGTCTAAACTTGTCTTCGTGGGAAAATTCATACCAACCAGTATAGGCTTATCAGGGGTCTAACTAGTGACCCTATGTGTCAGAGATGTGGGGATTTTGTTGAGGACATTGATAATCTGTTTAGATTATGTAATTACAGTCATATTATTTGGGCTAATTTTTCTTGTTTGCAGGCACACTCTTGGGATTCAAGTACTTCTTGGAAGTACTAGTTTGTCATCAATCTAAAATCTTTTAAGTATTCTTCGGGGGTATCCCGGATCACATCCTTTTTGCTTCCATCATTTAGAATATCTGGTTAGCTAGAAATAAGAAAGTTTTTGATGATATTATGCTGGACATTTTTTTGATCTCTAGAAATATTTGCCTCGATTTTGAAGAGATTTTTTCAGCCCTTGGTGGCGCTCCTCTGCATTTTCCTAAACTCCCCAAGTTGATTAAATGGAACTTTTCTTCTACAGGTCAGCTAAAGCTCAATACTGACGGATGCTCCCACAGCAACCCTAAGATTGCCAGTTTTGGTGGTGTATTCAGAGATGAGAGTGGTGCTTGGATCACAGGTATGGGTTTAATTTTAGCCCGAGGCCCGCTCGAGGTCCGGTGCTGTGCTGGCCGAGCTCGGCCAGAGACAAGTTCGAGCTCGGATATAGGATTTCGGGTATGCGCCTACCCCCTCTAAGCCCGTGAGCTGGCCCGGTCCACCTTTTGAATTTTCAACGGGTAGTTAAACTTGGCCCGATGCCCGTCCCGACGCCTAATAGTCAAAAGATTGTCATAAACGGTTTAGATTCATTTTAAAATGAAATGGATGGTTAAGATTAGTTGGCCGTTGATCAATAGAGTTGTTGGGGCCTGTCTGGCCCGAGCTCGACCTAACGGCTAATTCTTTAATTTTTTTAAAAAAAATTTAGATTTTTTGTCCCTATAAATAGGGCTATTTTCATTTGAAAAAATTCATACTAAATACTCTCTTATCTCTCTACTTTCTCACTCTCTCAATTTCTTCTCATGTAATTCAATTGCTCGGTGATATTCAGTGGTTTAATTATTCGGTGAAAATTATATCTGTTTGCGAATTAAGAGTTGAAGATTAAGAATCAAGATCAAGATCAATATTTTAACTTTATATTTTTTCGTTATTTCATTAATATTTTAAATTTATTTTAATTTTATAAATTATAATATTTTACTTTATTAAGTTTATTTATGGATCAAGGTATATTTTTCATTAACGAATAAAAAGATATTTTTACATTTTCTCCAAGTGATTTTAATCACTCCCCATACTCCTAATTTTTCAACCACTAGTTCTTCATCTTCTTCTGCTGCATCTGCATCTGCTACTACATCTACTAAAAATGCGTCAAGTGTTTGGGAATTTTTTTAAAAAAATTTTGAAAAAAATTCTGATGGCAGTGTTACCGTTAAAGCCAAATATAAAATTTGTAATAAATTTCTTTTAGGTAACACATTGGGTGGGACTAGTCACTTAATTCGACATTGAAAAATTTATTTAACCAATGTACTTCTTAATTTGAACACACAAATACAAATAGGTAGAAGTTCAATGAAAAATATTTTTAATTTTTCTTATGATCCTAAACGTGCACAAAATTATGTCATTGGTTATATAATAGAAAAAAACATCCATTATTTATGAGTGAAGAACCGGAATTTGAATATAGGGTACAAGGGGTATTTTCGCCTCAATTTTAATGTTTTTTTAGAAATACTACTAAAAATAGGATTTTGCAAAAATTTGAAAAGATTAAAATCGAGTTGTCAAATTTATTTAAAAATTTAAAAGATAAAATTTGTTTAACTTCTGATTAATGGACTGCTAGAACTAATGTAGAATACCAATGTATTATTGAATATTTTATCGATAATGACTGTAATTTATGTAAACGTATTTTTTTATTTACACTTGTAAATTTTTTATGTACCAATTATAATTTAGGTATAGCTATTAGACAATAATTATGTTCGTGGGGCATTAATCAAAAAATATTTTCTATTACTTTAAATAATATTTCTTATAATAATGAATGCGTTAACTATCCAAAACGTAATTTGCAGTTTTTATTATATTGTTCTTTATTTTATGTTCATTGTTATGTACATATTTTGAATTTAATTGTTAAAGAATAGTTTTAATATTATAATAATTTTCTTATTAGAGTGAGGCTACCTATAAAATGTATAAATAGTAGTGTAAAAAAAGTTGATCTTTATAAAAAATTTGTAATGAAGAAAATATAAAATTTAGAAAATTACAACCTGATGTAAAAATTAGATTATACTCTACATATAATATGTTACAAATAATAATAAAATAAAAAAGTAATTAATTTATTTTTTAAAATTAATCAAGTAACTAATTTTATTCCACTAATTTCGTCAGATTGGCAAAATATTAATTTATACAAAAAAAATTTATAAAGTTTTTGATGAATAAATAAATTTATTTTTTTATATTTATACTCCTACTCCTCTATTTGTTTTACAACAATTAAAAAAAGTAATATAACTATTTATTGAATATTTAGATAATGAAACATTTTTTCACATAATATTAGTTATGAAAGATAAATTTGATAAATATTATAAAAAAATAATACATATTTTTGGAATAACTTTAATATTAGATCATAGGAGTAAAATTGTTAATTTATTGTATTTTTTAAAAATAATTTATAATAATACAAATTATAGGAACCAGCAAATAAAATATTTAAAAAATTATATAAAGAATATAAAATTAGTATAATACCAAAATTAACACAAACGTCTACCAAGATTTCATCTTGATATCATATGGACGATTGGTCTTTCATTAAAATGAGAAGACTTTTAGAGGTTCATAAAAATTCTATAACTGAACTCTAGTGATATTTTAACTGAGTAGATAGCATAGATAAAGATAATTTTAATATTTTAGAGTATTAAAAACAACACGAGGTATTGTGATCAGTCTTATCCGCAATAGCTTGAGATATTTTTGCAGTTTATGTCTTTACAGTTGCTTTTGAGACAACTTTTAGTACAGGTAGACAGGTTTTTAACGATTACAAATCAAGGTTGACGCCAGAGATGGTGAAAATTTTGATAATCTCACGCGACACAATCTACGCATCGAATAAGATATAAGAAATGGACGAGAATGATCGATTGAAAGCTGACTTTGAGGATATAACATCTGGATTGGTTGAAGAGTTGTCTGTCTCAGACTAAATTTTTATATTTTTAATCTGTAATTTTAATATTTTTGTATTTATAATTTACTAATTTAATATTTTATTTATAATTTTAAGTAAAAAATAATGCAAATAATTATTGGACTTGTATGTTCTAACTTAGTTGGAATGTACTTGACCTATAGTGATATAATTTTTCTATTTTTTAAAGTATAGAATACACTTATAAAGTGTAAAATATAATATTTATGTAATTGTTCAAATTTAATTTTTGATTAATAAAATTTATATTACATTTAATTATTTTAAGTTTTTAAGTTTATTGCATTTAAATTATATAATTATTGGAAGTATTCAAACTTATTGTAAAAAATAATAAAATTATAATAAATTAAGTACTAACTAACTTATAATAATATAAATTATAAACTTATAAAGTAGTAATAAATTTATAATAATTAATAACATAAATTATAAAGTATAAATTTAGAAAGCATAAATTATAAACTTAAAAACTAAAAAACTAATAAGATTTAAACTTATAAATATAACTAATAAGTAGTAACTAATAAAAATAATAATAAACTATAAATTATAAAATATAAAGTATAAAGGGTAAATTACCATGACCTCTCTTGAGATTTATCAAAACATCAACTACCTCTTATATGATTTTGAAAATGTCATTAATCTTCTTTCATGTTTAATTTTTGAATCAAATTAGTTTAAAATTAAATTTTTGTTAAGTAATTAACGAAAATTACCCAATCACCCTAAAACCATCACCTAAAACCAAAATCACCTCCCAAAACTACTCCCAAAACTACACGCCACCGTTGGTCCACGCTGCACGCCACCGCCACTGCTGTCGCCGCACGCCACTGCCGTCGTCGCACGCTATCGCCATCGCACTATCTCCTCTCTCCATTCCTCTCTCTTATGCTCTCTGCCCTCTCTCTCTCTTCTCTGTCGTCCCTCTCGGCGGTGTGGGGGCCGACGATTGGCAGCGCTGGCAGTGAGGGGTTGGTGGTGGCGCCAGTGGCGTGCGGCATC